>JAAGNO010006045.1:16861-30658 GCA_033439905.1 Ceryle rudis | reverse complement strand
CCTTCTCTTCTCCAGGCTGAACAACCCCAACTCTCTCAGCCTGGCCTCCCAGCAGAGGGTTCCACCCTCAGATCATTTTAGTGGCCCTGCTGCAGCCACTGTGAGCTGGGTGTGAGAAAATCTGCTTCAGTGATGCTTTTGCAGTGCTCTGGGTTCATGGTTCCCACTGACCTGCAGGCTTTGCATTTTGTTTATTTTGAGACAAGTTATTAATTTATCTGGTGTCACAGGCTCTTCTTTCTCCCCCAGCTGTGGTGCAGAGCTGAGGTTTCCAGACGCTGTACTCTCCCATAACCTTTGATGTAGGATTTTCCCTTTGTTCTCCCAAGAACAAAAGGGCAGGACAAAAAGGTATTATGAGATAAAATAACAATATTCTGCAGGAAGATTGACCCCCAACTGTTTAATCTGTAGCAAAGTTGGCCTACAGCTGGCTGCTGCTATCAAACCCCATTGGGTGATGGTGGAATCAGCTCCATGCCATGAGCCTGTCTGAAAGCTGTGCAGGTCCAAGCTCTGTTACAGGGATCCTCCAGACCTCAAATGTCTGCGTCTTAATGAAAAAGAGCTGGCAAAAGGATTATTAAAATGAACTTTCTACCTAATACAACCCCATGGGTTTTGGTTTTGTTTTGTTTTAAATAAAGCTGGGCATTTTAGTCCTGCAGGCACCTGACAATTCTGAATGTTTTAGTAAGGGTCAAGTTTTAAATATTAAAGACATCTTCAGAAGTCTTTTGGTGTCTGAAAGCACAAAGCGAGACCTGCTGGCATTCTTTTTTCATGAATTGGCAATGTTTGGGCATCGTTTCCCTGCTTGCAAATTCCTTCAAATACAGCACTGGGCACAAAATTAATTCTCGGGAGATTGACACCAGAAAGTGTGTTGCTTGCTGCTGGGATAAGCAGCAGTTAGTCTTCTTAGTCATGTGTTTATGTCCTTGGTGGAACTAGGGCTTGCAGCACTGACCAGCAAAGCAGGAGCTGGGACAGTGGCACATGACGTAGCATTTAGTCACATCATCCCTACAGCAAACAGCTGGGCTGGACCCAGCCTTGCAAAGCATCCTGGGGCTCGGAGCTCGTCATTCAGGCTTCTGGGCAAATAGTGATAAATACTTCTTTGTGGATGAACTTACCAACATGAAATAAATAACAACAAAGCATGCTCAAGTTGTACATGCCCTCACTTATAACAGTTTGACAGCATGGATTGGAGACTGGGTTGGCATTGTTCAGCAAGGCTTAAAGAGCATAAGAGCTGCCAGACTAGCTGCATTTGCATTGACTAAGAGTTTTTTTAGCCACTGTTTTAAGTTCATAACCTGTTCTGTGCTCTGATGGATTATTATATGAGGAAAATGTAACAATAGATGACCACAGAAACACACAGCCCAAAACAAAAACCCAGCTGCTGATGGCCTGGTAACCACTGGAAATAACACGTTAGCTTCCAGCATGTTAGACCTGCCACTGCAATATGTCAGGAAGGGAAAAGGCCGCCAGTGCATGAACTATCAGTGCAGTGGGAGTGCGAGTCCCCTGTAGAAACACAGAGGTTTACTGGAAAGTTGAAAAAATTCTGTGAAGGTAAGATCCATCCAAGGTTCAATCCAGGGAAACATCAAATAGCAAACCGCTGTCCTACTGCTGCAGGATTGAAGTTGTCTTTCTGCTTTCTCAGTGATTTTACATCTGTGTCAGTGTGAAAATGCCTGTTAGAAAGTTTTGTGGAAGTTGGAGTTTCTGAACAAAGACTTTTTAAGGTCGTGGGTTTAGCTGATAAAGACAATAGTCTTGATGCAAAGTATTGAGATTCACCAAGGCTTTCCACTGAGCATTGTGCGACATTTGGGCTTAAAATTAGCATTAATTGGAATGAATAAGTCATACATTTGATGGCAATATTAGATAAGGCAGGCACTGGTCTTTGAAGTTTGTAAATGAGCTGGTTGTTAATGAGAAGATGTAAATTACTGAGAGCATTTCCATCAGGAAACTAAGGAGCTGATGATTCACTCATCATTTAATATTGTTTACTCTAATCTAGGCAATAATATATAACATCTGTCCTGCTAAAGTAGGCAGATGACACAGTGTCTGCTTGTGCCCAAGAGGAGTCTCCTCACTGAGGACACTTTGCTGTGGCTGGTTTCCTACAGATTTATGTCTTGAGCTTGTCTGACTGTCAAGCGTGAGAGCTAGTCACTTGCAACCCAGCTTTTCCTGTGGCTAGAGCATGAAGAAGGCACCTTTCCATGGGGATACCCTCATGCCTTCAAAGTGGACATCTGACATTGTTACTGTGGCCACAGAAACAACAGTTGAAGGTCTCTACCCATTGCCTGTCTGCTTATTTAATGACACCTGTAAGAAATTAGTCATCCTTGAGGCTCTTCTCTGCGCTAAAAAGTTGGATTGATCAGTTAGTGTTGGGTTGTGAAGGGAGAGGACCACACAGTCACAGAGGGACAGCATGTTCCTGGGAATAAAGAGCCAACGTGGCAGGGATGGGCACAGGAGGCTGATGCTTGAACATGGCAGCCCCTTTCCGTGCCTCCTCATCCAAAAGGATGCAAGGGCCTCATGGCAGGTCAGAGAAGGGTTACAGAAATGATGCAGGAGCTGGTAAACATGGGTAATGGTGGTTCTTAATGGGGTTTAAAAACCTCAGCGTGTTACACTTGTCAAAAGGAAGGTGATGAAGCAATTTACCTGTTGTGTACAGGTAGTTACAGCTCATCAAGGACTCAACAGGCTTGGGTAGTTATATGGTGGTCAAACGCATCCTGGAAGGGGGAAGCATTAATGAGGGCACTTGGTCACCAAAGGCAGCTTTCCAGGGGATGTTGTGGATGAGATTACTTTGCAAAGAGGCAATATAGGAAGCAGGGGGCTTTACTTCAAGACAGAGAGATCATACTTCAAGACAGAGGGTTTGTGGGCTGCCAATCCTCCCTGTTCTTGAATTCACCAACAAGCCCTTCTGATCTTGAGACCTGAAATTTAGCACGTCTGCTGCTTCAGCATCTTCAGCCATTAGCTGCTGGGAAGTGCACAGGAGCCTGTAGTCCCAAGCATGCAGGTCTTTGTCAAGGCTTTTGCTCCAAAAGTTTAGCCTATGATGTTTGCGGAGGGCATGACAGTGGATGGATTCAGAGAGTGGGCTGCTTCTTTTGTGCTCCAGAAGCCATCTCCCATCTTTACACCAGCAAGAGCTAGCAGAATCTGCTTTCTGTCTAGGAAAGGAGGGGAAAAAACACTGAATAGTCTACATTAAACTATTCTAGGAGTCACAAAGAAGCTAAGCATTTTTTTTTATGTTTGCATAGTTACAGGTCCTTTTGTCTGTCTGTTTAATTTGTGTGGTGTGTTAACAAAACTTCTGAGCTTTATAGTTGGGGGTAAAATTATTCCTGTTGATCCTCGGGAGGGTCCATGTGGTGGTGTGCAAGGCAGGGGGGCAAAGCAGGGCTCCTGTGTTCATCTGACCTCTCTCAGTGTGGAGAGTCCCCAACACCAGTGCCTGTCCATACACCCTTTCCCAGCTCCTCTTGCCAATGCGCACCCCGAACGCTTTCCAGAGCAGGGAAGGAGCACACCCATCTCACAGCCCATTGCAGGAAAGCTGCACTGCCATAAGATTGATTATCTGCCTTATGCTTTGCATGAATACTGGAACCCAAGGGGGTTACCCTTGTGCATGAGGAAGCTTTGTCTGCTTTGGCTTTGGCCCTAAAGTCTCAGTAGTAAGTCACCGCCATCAGAGGCACCCTTGTCATATCAACAGGTGGGGAATCGTTTTGAGCAGCAGCTGACTATACCATGGTTGTTTGGTTGGTTTTTTTTTTTTTTCCAGAAGAGAGTTCTCTGAGCTGCTGGAGAAGTTCGGCTCCCAGAGCAATACGGGCTCAGCACGGAGCTCACCAGTCCTGCACGGTGGCAGTGAGTAGCTCAGAGTGCCTTTGGGGTGAAACCAAAGTGCCCTCTCTCTCTTAAAGAGAGTTCTCTTTATCTCAGTGTTATTTTGAAGGAGTTTGGATTGGATTTATGTAGGTGTTTGGGTGGAAGAGGAATTCTGCTCATCCTTATTGCAAGCACTCGGTGCATCCCTGGGTGCAGAGTGGCAGGCACAGCCAGTCCTGGCCACACAGGATGAGGCAGGCAGTTCACTCAGGGTGAACACAGGAGAACTGAGTTGGGGTCATAACCCCTTCCCAGACCCCCAGACTCTACTTAACTGATGTGCTGGGCAGGTAACGTCACCCATGCCCATCTCTGCAGGTGCAGCTCTCTGTCGTGGATTTCAAAGCAGTTCAGCAATGATTCATCCAGTGATCATTATTTGTTATTTGCAAATGGGAAATGTTTCATGAGATGCAATAAGGTTCACCTAAGTGAGGTGCCAGAGCATCAAATCACATATTCATGGGGAAAGAAGCAGTCCCTCTGCCTTGGCATCCCACCGGGAGGTTGCCAACCCTTCTCCTGTGGCAGAATTATGTAGGGTTGGTGCAGGGGTGACAGTCCTATGCTGGAATTGTGCCGAGGAGGCTGAATGAGCCTCTCCATGAGTGATATAACCATGTCTTTAACTACCGTGTGGTTTTCCCCAGAAAGCTGGGAAAATGGTGCCAACTCTTGGTGGTGAAGCAGGGGAGGAGAGTGATGATGGGGTATTTGCATTCCCTGCACTGACTCTGACTTTGCTGTTCAGGTCGATACCTGGAAAGTACATCCTCGGGCTCCTCCTCACGCTCTCAGAGCCCGCTGCTGTTGAGCCCTGCCAATTCCCATGGCCCCTTCATCGGGACCCCAGCGCACGCTTCTCACGCACAGTACGTATGGGCCACGCGGGGCTGTCCCACAAAGCCCTACCCTTGGTCAGTCATGAATATATCACCCAACGTCTAATGCTGCCTTAGGGGTAGATCCAGTAAATTCCAGTGTTTGAAGAACTGCTTTGCTTGTCCTCATGTCCTCTATGCTGATCGTAACTCCACGATGGCTAGAAGACCACAGAACCTCCTAGAAGTCCTTGTCATGGTGTGATCTTTACTGTTCCTGGGAACCCTGTGCCCAAGAGCTGAAAATCTTCCCTGCTGAGGCCGTCAGTATGTCTGCAACATGCTCTTCCTTCCCTGCTCTGGAAGCCAGGGGGAAGCTGCGGCTTACAGCCAGCCAAGAGGACCCTGCACAGCACCTTTATAAACCACGTCATGAGTAGAGTGTTTCTGTGAGGCCAGTGCTGCTTTCGGAAGGTGTTTCAGGAGCTTGTTTTGTATTGCCCTGCTTCTGGCACATCGGCATCATGCAACAAGAGCACAAGCACTGCCCTCTCACTGCAAACACTCCTGACACTCTTTGCTTTGGTGTCAACAGTGGTTGCCTATAGACAGCACAGCCTTTTGTCTCCAGAGCATCTCCTGGAGCATGTGTTTTCATGTGGTCATCTGCCCCTTTCATATTTCGTAGGGTCAGAGGTTTGGACAGGATGAGCTTGTTTTTCTGTGGAGTCTCTTCTCCAGGGTGCTTGGGGTTGCCCTTCTCAAGAAGGACAGCTTGAAGGGTGTTAACAGTCATGGAATTGGGACCATTTGTCCCCAGGGCTTGCAGCTTCCCTTCTTTTGCCAGCATAAACAAGCCAAGTCGCTGGTTAAGAGAATCAGCCCTCACTGCAGAACCAGTAAATCCTCTTGCTAAATACTAGCTCTTTATTAGGGATTTGCAGAGGACAAATATTTGGCACCAGAGGTTTAAGCTGCTTGCATGGCGTGAGAGACCCTTGCAGAGGAGAGGCCAGCTCATCTACTCAGCAGCTGGTTCGGATGAACCTGACATCCCTTCTCTGCTGTTAACCCGCTCCAGGCTGCGACAGAGGCTAGAGGGGACCTGCTTTGGTGGCCTCCTCGCTCAGTGCTGCCATGCTGTGCCATGTTCTGCTTGTATTTATGCTAACGCCAGGCCCCAGTGGTCTTCTGGGAGCAGTGTGAGCTGTTTGAAATACCAGGCCTTAGATTGCTGATGAGCCTTGGTGGTGATCTGTAAAGATGTAATTTCGGCCACTGGTCTTTTCATGCATGTGGCTACCATCCCTTCTGCTTGCCACTGGTTGTCCCCAGGCTGTGGTTTCTCACCATGGTGTCATCTGAGGTCCTGCCACCCCATTGAGCAATGGGACTCTGATATGATTTAGCTGTGTCATGGATAGCATTGGACCTTTTGATCTGAACGGAGGTTTTAATGTTACATTTTGTGACATCATTTTCCTAAAATATTTCTTAAAGCAATGTTTTTTCATAAGACTCAGATACATATGCAGTCAGACTGGGGGTGCTAGCAGCATGCTGCTCTGTCGCTGGGGTGTCTGACCACTGGGGATGGCATCGCTGGGGAGCACGGGGCAGTTATGTACTGGTGTCAATGTGAAGCATGGGATGCACAGTTGGCATTCTGGTTTAAGCTATCAGATAACACAAGGAGGACCTGAAGAGCATTTGGAAATACACCAAAAAGGACAAAAGCCAGATGCAGCCAGCCTGTAAGGAGGAAAAGGCTTTTTGACCCTTAGATCCCACCAAATCCTTCACCCAAACCCAGTTGCAATGCTGCCGACCAGCCCATGGGCAGTCAGTGAAAGCTCTGCCCCTACAAATACTTACGGCAACTACTAAACCTCTCCTCTGGCACAGAGCCGTCTGCAGTGGCCTGGTCTTGGTGGCCTGTTGAGTCCTGTTCAGCATTTTGATGGTAGGGTCCAAACTTGTTACTGCTTCATTTACAGCCCATTCTTGACTGGGTGAGGCATCTGTACCCCTGTCACGGAAGTAAATCACAGGGTGGTGGGTATTGTTGTAAAGGTGCTTAACAGTCCATTTCTTAGGGCAACTTGCAAGGTTTTGAATCCAAACATCATTTGAGACGTGGTCAGCTGTGCATCCTGAGCTTCACTTTGACATTTGCTAAGGGCTCCATTGTTGACCAATCTGTCAATTATCACTGTCTGTCGATTTAGCTGGACTCAAACAATAACCACATCGATCCTTAGTGTGCTTTTGGCTATAAAGATCGAGAGTGTCAGATATATTCTGGTTAAACCTTTAGTTTCTTCTCTGTTTTCCAAATGCAAACAAATATTCCACAGCATTTGGGATTATGCAAGCCAGTCATCTTCATAATGCTGAGCAATGTCTCCTGAGAAACAGGAGTCGTAAAACTCTTCTTTCTAGGCTTGGGTGGAAGAAAAGATGTAGAGGAAGAAGAGGTTGGGAGAAGAAAACCAGGCACAGTTTGTTTAGTGATGTGGGGAAATGAACCAGATCACCTCAAGTCACCTGCTAACATCTCTCTCTTGCAGCTACTCCATTGAATCAGGAATCCAGAGCATTTCTATAGCAAAATTCTCCGGCTTAGGGCTGACAATCAGCGGTGGATCTAACAGGCCTGATGGCCCCATGATCTATGTTCAAGAGCTTATGCCAGATGGTGACTGTTACAAGGTCAGTCAGTGTGGAGACCCACAGTGACTTTTCAAGGGGAAGCTCTCCTAGAGGCTGTAGCTCTTCTGAAGCAGCTTTTCTAAGAATAGATGAATAATGCCTCGTATGGGCTAGTGAGGATGAAGACTTTGGGCAGAGAGACATTCCTTCCAATGCTGTGACTTTCTCCCTCTCTGTTTAGGATGGTCGGCTCCGACCTGGTGACCAACTAATTGCTATCAACAAAGATTCTTTGGTGGGCAGCACACATGAAGAGGCCAGAAAAATAATTGCAAAAGCCAAACTCAGGTAGGTGTGTAACAGATTTCCTGTTGTCATCATAGTGCTGTTGAGTCGTAGACATAAATCCTTCACATCATACCAATGTTTGGCTTCAAGAAGCATGAGATTTATTAGTCTTAAATGATGCTTCAAGATGGTCCTGATAGATGGTCATATAAGGTAATCTTGAATACATGGAACATCCTGAGGTGTAATCCAGACCTTCCCAATGGTCTGGTCCTCACAAATATCCCCTATTACTGCCCAGCAGAGTTCTGCAAGAGATCTGAAGTTCAAACAAGCAACACAGCTGGTGGAGATCCAGCTATGCTTGTGTAGGTTACATGGGCTTAAGTGAGATAGAACCACAAGCAGGGGAGTTCTGCAGATTTGTGCCTTTGTTGTTGTTAATAAATTGTTCTATATTTGTTGTTTGTTTAAGACATGAGGGAAACACAGAAGTGGCCTTTATTCCTGGAAGGGGACGGTTACATCCTGGACTGTCAATTCATAACAACATCCCATCACCACCTCCAAAGGCCATGGGAAATGGTCTGAGTTCCTGCAGACTGAAGGTCCATGTGAGGTCCCCAGAGGTAAACTGAAGTTCATATCTAAGACTACAGACATCAGTCCTGTCATCTTTGATCAGAAAACACCTCCTGAGGGACTCCCTGAAGGTCTTTCTGCATGGTGGGAAGTCTCTGGTGCTAATATATATAGCCCTGGTTTACTGCCAGGTATTTTAAATCTAAAGTATTGTTTCTTATGCCTTGGGTTTGAGATGGCAAAGAATTCGTGGAGGTAATGACAGGAGTTTCATCTCCAGGGCCTGTGTTCAGACCTATTTCAGAAGTCTCCAGTTTTAAAAAAGCAAAACCCTTCTGCAGATAGCAACCTGCATCTCATTCAATACCAGTCAGAGAGCTGGAAGGGATCTCGGAGTCGGTTTGATCTCGTCTCATCCCCAAAGGCAGGAACAACTCTATTCTTACAATCCTCTGATGAGGATGAATCTGCAGCGTTACTAAGCAGCCTGCTTCTGTTCTCCACCAGTCTAATGATAAGCCAGGCGCACTCGTCCTGGGGAGCCTGGCTCCGGGTTATGTCTGCAGAGAGGAGGGCTTGAACTGCGCGGGGTGAGACAGGGCTTAACCACACCACCCTCGCGATAATTTAGGTCTGTGGCTGGATTCTGTGCATTTGTCGCTCCTCTCCTGGACTGGTGCGATGCTGGGTGTATCTTCTGCCCTCCACCACATAAACTTCCTTCAGAAAAGGCCAGATGGATGCTCCTTTTGTGCAAGCATTATTCACAGAACATCTTCCTTTCCAGACTCTGTGGAGATGCAGACTTTCAAGAATGTCATATACATGTTGCCTTTGGGTGTACCAGGCTGGAGACATGCTTATGAAAGTCGGCCTTAGCCCATACACGTAGAGCTCGGTGGTGTAGTTAGATTCTTCACCATCCAGCGGAAGGTGTGCTTGTGTAACATCCTGCACCTATATGAAATTACACTGCCAGCTGGAATTAAATTACTTCTTTCCTCACTGCTGCTAAAAGATGGAACTTTTAATGAGGTCTAGGCTTCCACATGCTCAGGTGCCCATGCTACCTGTCTGTGTGTCCTCAGCACCAGTCCTGTGCCCCTCTCTGCACCTCTGTTCCCAGCTGTAGAAGCACCATTTCAGTGGTGCTCAGCAGATCTACCCTGTGACTGTTTCCCTCTTGTGCTTTCAGCCATAAGTTGACACTTAAGGAATTGTGTGCACTGGTCTTGGTTCCTGTCATGCTCACTGTGGTAATTATGTGATTTAGGCAGATAACGCAACTGGCTGTGGTCAGACTCAGGACCTCACTGGTGGGTTGAACACAGAGCTTTATGGAGAGCATCTATGGAGAAACCATCCAAGGTCAAATTCCTCCTCAGCTCTCAACCACAGTACAATAATGACAAACCCATTTTTCTATGTGTCTGACCAGTGATTTTGAGATGATTCAGAACACACCTCTGCCAAGTGCTCCCAGAGAACCCCCCAGAGTCTCTTTTCATCCATCTGCACAGGAGGTGTACGTGGTGCCTTTGCTCTTCATGGGCCAGATGGGTTGTTCTCTTGAACACCTCTTTCTTCTGCTCTTTATTTACACCAACAGATTCTGTTTAGCAAGTGTCTTTGTGCCGTTTTGTCTTGTTTTTTCTAGAATACGCGTGAAAATCATTTTCCTGTGCCTTCTTTGTCACCAGATGTTTGCCCACCAGAGCTTACAGTCTCAGGTAAGAGTCCTGCTAAACTGTTTCCTCTGTGTGGGTGACAAGCATAGACTCAGCCCCCTGGTGCTGAGGATGACGAAATAAATTTTGATCAGTGTTAATGCTGCTGTAGCGGAATCTAATGAGGCGATAATGAGACTCAGTCTGCCAGGAGAGAGGGAAGGTAGGAGCTTGGCTTCCTCTACGGGTAGTAATTATGTCCATGTTTGTCCATAGTAGCACAATTCTTTACTAAGTTATATTGAGAGGGTTGAGGTGTTCATAGGAGACAACTTCTTCCATTCTCAGACTGTGGTTCATTTGCAGCATGTCTTTGCCCATGTGCAATGATCACGTCAGCCTCACGTGCTGCAGGTCTTGTTGCAGGCAACGTGCCCTTCTGATGGGAACCAGTCTCTCTCAGAAAGAGCGTTTAAAAACTCAGTTAATGATGGTTGTAATGCACACAGCAACTCTGGGTGTGATACAGGCATTAAGGATGCCCTTAGTTGGTCAAATTGGGAAATTACTTATGAGATATGATTAAGTTGGATTTCTCTTTATACCCAAGCTTCACTTTTTGCTTACTTGTCCATGCTGTGTTTTCTCTCCACGCTCTGAGTCCTCTACTGAGCTCTTGCCTTCAGTGGGAGACACCTTCTCTGCTCACCCAATAGAATGGCAGTAATGGGGGAGGGGGAGGAGCTCAAATCACTCTGCAGCTTCACAGGTCCCTTAGGAATTGCCAGAAACCTCGATAACCTCCATGATCCAGTGTCCAGGGAGACAACCTCCAGCAAGATACCCCATATTCCTATGATGTGAAGGTTATTCATGCCCCAAGGAAAAATTGTTTTTTCCCTAGTGAGTCCCTGGCAAGCGCTGCCCATCATCCTCTTGCCTGCAAGTCTGATGGCTCTGCCTTCCTCTTGCGCTGTTGAGGCACTGGCCTCGCTTGCGAATCCCTGTTCTGTGTTGTAATTCCCATCTGGAAGGTTAAGAGCGAGCATTGTGAGGTAAATTGTGTTTAGTCTATACCACGAATTAGTGAGAGAGACAGGGAGTAGACAGGGAGCAGACGGTGCTGGGCTGTTTGTGCATCAGCGCTCTGCTCCCAGGGATCCCTGTCTCACCTTGGGCAAGCTTCAGCCTTTGCCTTTCATGCTCTACACTGCAGAGACCCTTGGACAGGGACTGCCTGTGGTCTGTCCTCCCTGCCTTGAGCATCCTGCAGCCCTGATTTCAGGTAGGCTCTGAGGTGGTCATCACTGACAGCCAGAGCTCCTGGTGATGGGGAGCAAAGCCCTGGGTCATGTAGGCGATACAGCAAATAGCAATGACCTAATCACTTCCTGACTTAGTGAGGGGATTGCATTACATGCCATTTTTTTAATGTGAAATGCTGAGGAGGCTTTGTGTCAGTGTTGTCATCCATGAAAACAGACAACTGGCTTTGAAAGAGCAGCAGCCAGGCTTGGAGCCTGGGCCAGTGACTGCCTCTCTCTGGGTGCCTGATAGATGCCCTGGATATCTCCATGTCCAGAGCTGACAGCAAAGCCACATGGAGCTAATCCTGATTAGCCATGCACCGAAGGGTAACAGCTCTGCCCTTGAACTTGGAGAGTAAAGTGTTGGTGGCTGACCCAGCAAACCCATTTATTACCCCTCGCTGCTTCCCAGCTGCTGGCATTGGCAGAGCAGATGAACGTCTGAATTAGGAGGAGGATTATGCTTGTACAGCCCCTCTGCTGCTTCTTGTGCCCAGTATCTGCCCCAAGAGTTAAGGAGGGTGAGGTAAGAAGTGCTCGAGAGGTTCAGGAGAAGAACCATTACTTGGCATGACAGGGCTTCCTTGATGTTCATCAGTTTCCAGATAGGCAAAAGAGATTGCTCCCTTGGCAAATCCCGCGCCACTGGCACGAGAAGGAATTTTGTCATGAGCTGGGCTGATGGCTCAAGGGTGACCAGGCACTGCAGGCACATCAATCCTATGCCTTTCTAGAATCTGGCAGGAGAGCTCTGGAGGGGGTACCGCCTTCTGCAGCCCTTTTCCCGAGATAATGTTATGGTTTCTTACAGACAAGGGTTAATTGTAATGGAAAAGGTGGGGTTCCCTCAAGGGATGGAGGGGAGCACATGTGCAGGGCATGGCAGCAGGACTTGTGCTCTACACCATTCCAGCTGTGAAAGGCAGTGCTGGGAATGCTAAGCCAGCTGTCAGCAGCTGGCCCTCCTGAGCTCCTGACAGCTTTTCACCAGAAGCAGCTGCCGCTCCTGTCTCTTTCTTCCTCTGTGTCTGCCTTGCAGCGCGTGTGGCTCCTTTTACCCAAGACCACCTGCCTGCCCAGCTGAGGGAAAAGGGTACCAGGCTTTTTGCAAAGGGTTCCAGGCTTTTTTTTGCAGCTTTGCAGAGGGGGAAAAAAAGCTTGCGGCGGTGTTTTTTCACATCACTTTTAATGCAATAATTCCCTTTTCTATGGGTGTTCTGAAAGCCAAGGCTGCATTTTATAAAACACCGGTTTTCAGATTTGCTTAATCAATTACAGAAGACAAGAGCCAGGCAGATTTATTTATTTTTTTCTTCGCATAACTACAGATCTCAAGACTCCACAAAAATGGTGACTGGAAATTTCCAAAGTGCAAAGTCCTGGGTCCTGGGATGAAATATCCCATTTTAAACCATGCAGAAGCCCAGTTTCAGTAAGGGTTTGCCCCAGTATCCAATTTATTCAGTGGTGGCCTAATTCTGCCTTCCAGGATTGGATTTAGTAAATCCTGGTCTTTGACTTTCGGCCTGCTGCACATACATCCTATTTCATGCAATGAGAGTTCTGAGTTTTGCTTTGCAGACACTTCTTTCTTCTACCCAAGTGCTCCTGCATTAACATTTATTTTTGTTGCTTTCAGCACCCACTTTGACATCTAATCATAAAGCAGCTTCAGGCACCAAGCCAAAAGTAGCGCTGGATCCCCATATCCGACTCAAGGATGGGAAACTGGAACTGGTAAGTGGAATGAGTCCCTCTCTTCAAAGTGAGGTCACCTCTCAGTCCTCTTCCAAGATGTGTGATGCAGAAAATAGTCCACTGACATAATACCTCCTTGCTACCAGCTGCCACAGCACTGGCAAACACAGTAAGCTCACATGAGTGGTCTCCTATGCTTTTCTGAGAAAGAACTGCTTGAGACCTTTCAGTTTTGATTCTTGCACCAGTGTTGCACTCTGGCATGTGAGGATCAGGCCAGATGCTATCATGGAGGTCACTATCACTCTGGTTTTTTCAGGTAGAGGTCTAAGAGTCGGCCTCCAAACTGTATTTATTACCAAGACTGTAGAAATGAAAAAAAGGGTCTCGACTCTTTTGAGTTTCCTGGAGTTTGGGTCCAGCCTCTAAAGGTGAAAAGGGAGAAGAGGGTGTAGTGAAACATCCCATTTGTGTCCGAATGAGCATTTAAACACATCTTGGCTCATCTTGGCTACTTCTCAATGCTCTGGGGAGCTCCAGTAGTCTGTTCCTGGCAGTTGCACCTCCCTTGGCCATAATACATTTGACTCAGGGTTGTAGGTGCAGGCAGGTGCCCTTCAAACTTCCCGGTGCTGCCAGAGTGACCTCGGGCAGCCCCGTGTGGGCAAGGGAAGGACCCAGCCAGAACCGCTGCTCCTCTCGGCATTTTATGGAAAATATTCCACGGGCACCATCAAAGGGCAGGGAGCGGAAAAGCCCCCGGTGAAGGACAGAGTGGCCCTGGGGGGTTGGTTTGGGGATGCGTGTCCCGCCCTG
>JAAGNO010006045.1:4111-16761 GCA_033439905.1 Ceryle rudis | reverse complement strand
CCTGCTCCAGCAGGGTCACCCAGAGCAGGGGGCCCAGGATCGCATTGTCCAGGCCGGTTTGGAATCTCTCCAGAGAAGGAGACTCCACAGCCTCTCTGGGCATCCTGGGCCAAGCTCCAACACGCTCAGACCAAAGATATTTCTCCTCCTGTGTGGATGGAACTTCCTGGGTTCCAGTTTGTGCCCATTGCCCCTTGTCCTGTCACTGGGAACCTCTGACAAGAGCCTGGCCCCATCCTCTTGCCCTCTGCTCTTTAGATAGTGGTAAATGTTGATAAAATCCGCTCAGTCTTTTCTCCAGGATGAACAAGTTACAAGGAGTTACAAGTGTTACAAGGAGGCAGCTGCACCATTGCCAGGGTCAGGAGGTGCACACAGACCGGCACACACCTGAACTGGTTTTGAGGTGACCTGTGCCAGATGCCATCATCTGCAGACTGAGGATCAAGGCATTGCAAAGCCCAGGAGCTGGCAGCATTGCCTTGTGCAGGGGTGGTGGGCTGAGAAGCAGGAATTGGGACTCAAATGGGCCTTGCAGGCAGCATGTGAGAATAGAAGGGCCCTATGGGCTTGCTGGTGACAGAAATGTGAGCCAGGTGTCATCTCTAGCCCCCTTCCAGGGGACCACGTGGGAGGGGATGCACATAAGTGAGTGGGAGCCACAGGTGGGGCCTGTGGGAGCATTTAACTTGGGCTCCTTCCCAGAGTTTACTGAGCTTGACTTTGTCTTTTAAAAGCTTTTATGTGCTGCCACCAGCAAAGTGGCGTTTGCACAGGTTTATCTGCTTCTGTGTGGTGTCTGGGGTTGAACTGATACATAACAGTAGAAGACAGGGCATCAGGTGTAATGAGAGAGAAAAAAAAAATGCAGTGGAAAAGCAAAATGTTTTAATATCTCATGTTGCCACAGGAAGTACTCTGTGAAGAGCTTTTACCTTCCTGGTTCCCAGCACAATTTCTGGTCAGTAAGAGGAAGAGGAGACGCTGAGCTTTTGGCAGCTGGGCCTTGCCACAGCTTCACTGGCTTTTGATAAAGCTCCTGACAGTGTGTCATAGCTGCAAATCCCCTTGCAGACTGTCTAAAATATTCTTGGAGGGATCAGAATGTGTCCCTGTCTTCAGGAACAGACATTTCCATACACACGTAGGTAAGGAGACACTGGAAATTCAGCCCAGGCCTGCTCCTTTGGGAGATGTTGCCTGGAGAGTCAATTTCAGGAGAAAACCCACCACCAAGTGTCTTCCTGGCACCTACTACAAAGAGTTGCTTTTTCCAGTATTTTTCTTTTTAAAGGCTCATTGTTTCTGCTCAAGGTTCTGCAGTATCTTGGTCTGGATGTGACCGAGGAGAAGAAGAGGCAGTTACGGCAAAGCTTGACGACAGACTCACAGGGGACAGTGGCCTATGGAGGTGAGCAGGCAGCTCTAAACGTGACGGGCTTTTTTGTTGTTGGGTAGCCTGGCCAGAGGCTGAGAAAAGAGAGAAGCATCTGCTGAAAGGTGGCAGGTAGGACACGTGCCTGGGTATTGATGTAGCCTTCAAACAGCTACAAGAAGTCAAACAGAAAAGAAGCGTTGGGTAGAATCCCACGTAAAATGAAAATACAAGAGAGTCAGTGTGAGGGCAAAAAGCTGGCCAGCGGATACAGAAAATAAAAGCTCACTCTGCTTTCTGTGGCCTGACACAGCACATCTGGCCCACAGGGGCTGCTCCCCAGATATTTTTTTTGCAAAACTTCAAAGCCACCTGTCCCCACTGGACAGGACAGGCTTGCAAAGCACAATGTCTCTGGGACAGATGTTCTTGTGCAGAGCGAGCAATGGGATACAAGAACCATGTGCCTCTCCTAAGAGTGACTGCTTTGTAGTTTGTGGTAACGGAAATAAGGATGATCGAGGGGTGTTCGGCAAATGTGCTGGCAAGGAAGATATCACTCTTGAGTTAAAGACTTTGGTTCCTACTGCAGCTCCAGGCTGAGGACGGAGTGGCTGGGACCCCAGTGCCAACTCCCCTCTGTTGTGTCTGTCCCATGTGGCCTCTTGTGCTGTGTGTTCCTCCATACCCCAAAGCAGAACAAATCCAGATTTTCAGATTTGTCAATGTAACACCTTTTCTAAGCGTTGAAGTCATGGGATTGTTGTTTGTTTAAATCAGCGAGATGAGAATGCCAGCAGGCAGGTGGGTGCCTTTTGTCAGAGAAATGTGATTTTTTTGCTTCAAACTTTAAAACTCTGAGAACCACAATTGTGAAAATTCTGCTGTGAAAATATCTGGGGGTTTGGGAGGTTTTAAAAGATTGTGGCTTGTTTTTTGTTTTGGTTTAGTTTGGTTTTCAACTGGACAATAAACGAGAGTCTGATAAAGACTGTCAAAAAATTATTTAAGCTTGATGGCATTGCCAAAGAACAGAGGAACATTAGAGAAGACTGTTTGGCATCTCCAAACCTGCTCCGCTCGGCAGTCAGTGAATATTGTCCAAATCTTTGGTGGCATTTTCTCCCAACACGCAGTGCTTTCCTCTTTTAGCCTGTTAAAAACTGACTCTTTCTTACAGATCTTCTTCAGGCACTCAGGGATCTGATGCAGGAGGAGCTGGATGAGGCTGGTCTGGATTCCAACTCCATGCTCTTCACGCAGCATGAAGTGGCCAGTTTGCTGGATACGTCGGCTTTTCACTCTCCGGTCAGTCAGTCCAGTGCTCTTCTACATTGAATCCATGAATCTTCTATGTGAAATCCATGAAATTCTGCGATGGGGAAAAGCTAAATTACCATTTTGTGGTTGTTGTACAGTTATAAAGAGAAGGCAGAAGTAGGCATTAATCATTTTGGCTATAGGAAAATCTATAAAAGACCTCAAATTTTACATAAAACTATCAGTGGGATATATGATTTGAAGGAAGCAGCCTGGCAGTGATGCAGAAGGAAAATTAGCCATAATTAATCAATTCCAATTAATCTGACCTGGTTCCCAAAAGGAAAATTCACTGTAGCA
This sequence comes from Ceryle rudis, assembly GCA_033439905.1. Classification (NCBI taxonomy): domain Eukaryota; kingdom Metazoa; phylum Chordata; class Aves; order Coraciiformes; family Cerylidae; genus Ceryle; species Ceryle rudis. The sequence goes on along the minus strand of JAAGNO010006045.1, from coordinate 13,766 downwards.
CAGATATTCCTGCTACATCAGGGGTCAGAGAGTGAAATCTGGGGGGTGAAAAAAACCCAACCCTGCAGATGAATTATTTAATGTGCCTTTTGATCTGTTGCACAAAACCACTGATTCCTTTTCCAAGTGATTTTGAGTCATCATTGTTCTGGGTTTGGAAAACAATAACCCTGCCGTATAGCCCCATGCATAAGTGGTGCATGATGCTGTCTCTCCCTCTGCCTTACAGACCTTCGACTCTCTCAGCTGTAATAGCAATGAGGAGCTGGAGCAGCTGCAACTGGAAATGGTGGATTTGCGGCAAGAAGTCCGAAGGCTGAAGGTGGAAACTCTTCTCTGAGCAGACTTCTTGGCTGGTGCCTTCTGCTGTAGCTCACTGTAGTTGTATGCAAGGGTCATGGTGTAGCGTGTACCTCTTAAGTCAGCAGTTTGTTTTCTGAATGTTGCTTGTTACAAAGGAGACTCTCACCCTTGGTTCTCCATAATCACCTCTTTCTCACTCTCAACCTCAAATGAAAATTTACTTGTTCTGAAAGTATGCTGTCACTTTTTAGCAGTGAGTAAATACATTTAAAAATACAAAAACACACCTCACAAATAATTGAAGCCCATGAATACCAGAAGCACCACCTGTCCTCCCATCCTGACCTAGCTGTTGATTGCTGGCATGGCTGGTAGCACCATGGTGGTGTCCAGGTGGATTTCTGCAGGCATGCAGGTCACAGCCCAAAGAACACCATGGTGGGAGAGAGTGCACATGACTGCTTCTGTAGAATATTATTCTGGTGGGTAAGGGCTACCAGACCAGGGCATCTTCTAAAGAATGTCCTATTGCTTGTTGTTTCTAATCTGGTGAAACTGTTTTCCCTAGTCTCTCCTGAAAGAGGTGGAGAACAGCAAGAAGTCGATGGAAGATGAGCTTCAGAGACTGAACCAGGTTAGTGAAGAGATTGCTGGGGACCTTGGGGTGGTTTTGGTGGTTGGCAGCTGAGGGGGATGCGGTGCATTCACCAGAACTTCTTGCTGTTTCCAGAAAGCCCTGGGCTTCCTCTCTGAGAACCGGACACTGCACAGCAAGCTGCAGATGGCAGAGGTGGTGCAGAGACAGGCTCACAGCGCGGAGCAGGACTATGAGGAAGTGATCCACTTGCTGGAAACTGAAATTGCAGAACTGAAGATGCAGCTGGCAGGGAAGAAAGCAAAACAGGTCTCTGAAATAGAGGTAATGCAACCCCTCAGCTCTCCTGACCTTTCTTCTGTGGACTTCCCCACTTCAATTTATAGAGTAGAAAATGAAGGTAGCACATACATCATTTGTTGTGTATGACCCCAAGGCCAGCATGGTCTCTGTGTTCATGTTATAATCTGTATGATCTCCACTCTCCATTCCAAAAGGACTGTGGTTTTCTATTGATAGCAAACGTCATAATTCAGTGTTTCCAAAAGCCAAGGTTGGACCATACTCATCACCTTTCAATTCTTTCTCTGGTCCTGTCACAGGAGGACATTCTGGAACTGAAAAGACAGTTGTCCCTGGCTGATGGCCAGCTACGAAAATCAGAAGTCTCACGGAAGCGCCTGGAGATCTGCAATAGGAAGCTGCTCCTGTTTGTGCAGGTAAATGCTGAACCTCCCCAGTGCTGATGGCATTGCTGTGGCCTCTTACCTTAAGGGTGATTTTGTAAGTCCAAATAACTTCCTGCTCCATAAGCAAGATATGGTTGTGGGGTTTTTTATTCTATCTCATCCTAAAAAGTCACTACCTGTTGATTAGGAGAAACCAAGGAATGAACTCATATAGACTCTCATTGCTGTGAGCTATGTAAAAACCATAGTGCAGGTTTGTCTGCTGGCTCTGTGTCCCCAGCTCACTGGTCCCTCCATGATGCTCTGGTTGAGGCTGCCCCAGAAACTCTGTTGGACATGATGGTTGAAAGCATATGCTTTAACCTTCCCTTTTTATAACTGGTTGTTGCTTCTCTACACAACAAATGTGAACTTGAAGAGTGGTTTTGCTCTTCCAGTGCTTTTTCCCACAGATTTCCTGCAAAATCTCTCACGTAATTGCTTTAGTCTTTTAGTTACCTGTTCTTCTGTTTCACCACCTGTATGGGGAATACAAGCTTGTTTAACTAGTTAGTCAACTGGCCAGCATGGGAAACACTAGCACCCAGTCTATCTGCTACAGCTTCTTGTAGCCTGTCCCATGATCTCTTGAAATCACTAGGAAACAGTGGAATGCAAGGAAGTGTAGCTGCTGCATTCTCTGCTTCTGAGAAGGAAGAATTAAACCACCTCTAGACCTGCAGCACCACAAGCTGGTGCTTGCGCAGTGTGGGGCTGGATTTTGGAAATGGATTTGACTTGGCCCCAGAGTAAAACATCACAGGGTTTTGACCGCTGGAACAAAATATCTTCCTTTTTTTATACATCGCTCGGTAGTGTTTGAGAATTCACTAACTGCACGTGGTAATGAGAGCTTGCGTGTGCAGGTATGATCCAGGAACCAGGGGTTGCTACTAGAGATGATTGCTGAAATGTAGCCTGCAAAATCATGCTTTGGAAGAGTATTTTTATGTTGCATTTCATGTATTTTAGTGTTGGTATTAAAATGTATAATTCAGATGTGGCTGTCTATTTGCATAGGCTGTGAATGTTGCTTGAGTTGCAAAAGGCCTTGAGCTATTTGCTTCAAGGGCAATGAATAAGCAGAAGCTGATTACTGTCATATTAAATCTGATCACCAGGAAAACCCATGGGGTTTGTTCTCAGGAATTACTCCTTTCTACAAGTTTGAAACTTGTTTTGTTTTTGTTGTTGTTGTTGCATGGCAGAACGTCCACAAGGTCCTGAGCACACCCAGTCATTTATCAGATGAGAAAAGGTAGGAGATGGCTTCTGGGGATCTTAGAGGAACATGAAATGTCCTTTTTCCAACCTTTCTCAGGGGAAGGTGATTCACACGTAATTTACCCAGAGTTTCTAAACATACTGTCACTTTGGAAGTGAAACTGTTGGGGAAAGATGATCTGGATGCTGTTGGTGGATTAGTACTTGAGGAGGGTTGGCCTCCGTTCGGGCTTTTTTGGGGAGTGAGGAGGTGAAACAGTCCTCTGGTTAACTCACTCTTGTTAGCAGAGCCCCCAAGAAGGTTGTTTCAAAGAAGTGGAGTTTTGAGCCACCTACTTTTCTCAATGTAAGTCAGTTTTCAGCTTTAGGCCCACTTCCTTTTTTATCGGTTACAGAAACCGATAAGAGTGTCAGCAAAGAGCTGGCATCACTCTCAACTGCACGAGTAGCTGCAGAAATAGAGTTCAGGCTTCTGGACTCCCCTTCAAACTGAACTTATCTCCTATTACTTGGAAAAAAATGTATCACAACTTTGTGTGGTTTTTTTACGATTCAACTGTTGAAAGGTCACTGTCCCATTGACACCGAAAAAAAAAAAAAAGCCATTTTTTTTAGAGTGACTGAAAATAATTTTTAAGTTTCCAAGATGGTTACTTCTGATATAATGTGGGAAAAAATGTTTTTGAGATATTGTAAAAAAATGAAAAAAAATATTGATATCTGTCTGTACCACAATGATAGAAGTGTGTCTAAAAGAGAGTCTCCTGCATTGCTGAGCAATGGAGACGCAATTCCCCTGAATACCCAGAATTTACAGAGAATATCCTTCATGAGAGGCTGGCCAGGATTTTCAATGACCATTCTGTGATAGAAGTATTGATGGCACTTTCCATATTTATAAGAGTCAACAGTGAAACAGAAGAGGATAAAACAGACGCAGTCTCAGACACATCTCTTCCATCTTCAGATCTTGTTGACCTCTTGCTATCAGAAGCTAAAGAGCTGTTAGCACCAATCCTCTCCAACAAGGATGGTAAGCCCTAAAGTAACTGGAGAATCCTGAATCCAAACAAGTCTCAAGGATGTCTGTTAATGTTATTTACAGTTTCTACCACCTTCCACCTTTTTTTGCCGTACGAGTTAAGTCTCCCATGCGTGTATCTGACTCTCTCATACTAACCGAGATGTAATTGCCCTCCATGTATCCGTGTGACTCATCTTTGAATCTGCAATGCGGACTTGTAGCGTGAGGAGTTAAAGGGTGTGACCTGTGGGCCCAGGGCCAGAGGAAAGGCATTTATTCAGGGGAAAAAAAAAACCAAAACAACTAACAGGCAGGAAGATGCTTTCACAGCATCACAGAAATGCTGGTTGAAAGGGACTTCTGGAGATCAGTAGTCACATCTTCTGCTCCAGGCCAGGACCACCACACTAGATCAGATCACTGAGTTTAGCCAACTGTGCTTTCAGCCCCCAAGGATGGAGACCCACAGCCTCTGCATAATATGTTCTCACGCTGCTTTATGCACTGAGAAAAAGATTTTCCCAGCATCTTATCTGAGCTCCTCGGGTGCAACATGAGGCCACTGCCCGAAGTTATACTGTCTGCCACTGCCAAGAAGATCTTGGCTCCTACATCTTTCTAATTGCCCTTGCAGTAGGAGTGAGATTGCCTCTCAGCCTCCTCTCTCCTCCAGGATACACAAGCCCAGCTCCCTCAGCCCGCCCCAGCCTCTCCTTGCAGGTTATGATCCCTGGAGCTCCCTTTGCTAGACCCTGGCCAGTTTCTCAATAGCTTTGAACCAGGTATCCAAGCCTTCATTGTGCCATCCTGGTGTGACTACAGCAATGCTGAGCAGTGGGGAATAGTAATCACCCTGTTTCCTTGGTGTACAAATCGTCCTAGACTCCCTTCTACTCCTGTGGCTGTGAGAAGATAGTAAAATTGTAGAATGATTTGGGGACCTTAAAGATGATCTAGTTCTACACACAGACCCGCCCCGCCATGGCAGGGACACCCCCCACTACACCAGGTTGCTTAAAGCCCTGTCCAACCTGGTCTTGAACACATCCAGGGATGGGGCATCCACAGCTTCCCTGGGCAACCTGTGCCAGTGTCTCACCACCCTCACAGGGAAGAACTTCCTCCTAATTTCTCATATAAACCTACAAGATCAGGGGAAAGGCATCTATCTCCATGGAAGTCTGAATTAACTTTCCCAGTCTGGGAGTCTGAGCTTAGTCCATGAGCCATAAACATTTCTCAGAAGTAGTTATTTGACCCCACTTGTCTTCTTCCATGAAAAAGGAGTTTCTGGTCTCTTCTGTATCATGATCAGGTGACTGCACAGCTCCAAATAGGTGCCCAGTCTACTCTTTGATGCTATTGATCAACTAAACATGGCCATGGTCCAGCATTGCCTTTGTCTCAAAGCACAAGACACAAGGAAAATAATTGTAGCCTTTCAGGAGCACCTTTGCTGTAGAGAGTGTCAGCATTTTCAGAGTTCCTGTGTCATTTAAATGTGCGTTATCATAATGTAGCAGTGCTACCTGCATCGGGCTTATTTTCTAACACTTCACTTATACTCAGTTGTGTGCTTACATTTGCAGCTTTGCCGTGTGACAGGGACCAGTGCCTGCCTGCTGAAGAAATCCCAAATTACAAGGAGTAGGTGTCAAAACTGCCATGGTCTGTAATGTTGACAATGCACATACTAAAAATTCCTGTTTGCTTTGTTGGCTTTTTTTAATCAAAACTTTTGCTTGGCAACTTGTAGCCAGATAATCTAGTAGAGGCCTCCAGCTGGCCATGTCAGAGAAATATGTCCCTTCCTAGACAGCAAGAGGCTTCCTGCCCTGTGCAGTGAAGTATGGTGTGAATTCCTGGATCTTTCTTTTGTTTTCTGAAATGTTCTTTTTTCCTTTAGGACAGGTGGGAATTTACAGTCCTTTGGCTTGTTTAGCTGGCATTTTTTTAGGCCACTGTGAGCTCTGAGTAAGGGAAAAAGCAATCCTTTTAAAAAAAGTTAATCCTTTTAAGTTGTGGCATAAAGATGCTGTCAAGTCCCAGACAAGGAAAGCAGGACAACGGGGTTTTGTTTGGACCTTTACTACCTTAAGAATTTCCCTAAAAACCTCTTAAATGGCTCATATTTAACAGAGCCACGTCCTAAAAATATCTGCTGAAAGGGCACTTTGAGACCTGAATGTCTACTACCACTGTCTTAGCTTATCACCTTAACTCAACCTGAAGATCTGCCTGCACGGGTTTTTAGTTAGGTACAAAGGTGACATTTGCAAACCATGATTTTAAGGTCATGAAAAGCATTGTCAGAGAAAATAGATGGTCAGCACAATCTACTAGCCATGCAAGATCTGTGGCTTCCTCTTTTCCTTCCTAAATAACTACTGTTGTCTTCATGTGACATTCTGTGTCTTTCTCCCAAACTACATAAAACATATTTTTCATTTTCAGCCACCTACATCAGAAGACCACGTGGCCCCCTCCTGCAAGCCAGACCAAGAGCGATCCACCACAGCCACCAAGTCCAACCAGCAAACTGCCTAAGTAGCCTCCAGAAACCTCCCGTGGCTTGCTCCGAACTGCGATTGTCTGTAACACAGCTGCTGCTGGGCTGGGAGAGGGGAAGGACATGCCACGGGTGCTTCAGCTTCCAGGCAAACCAGGCTGAGAAATGAGCTTTTGAACATGAGACTGATTCTTCTGAACCACCCAAGACTTTTTCAGCAACCTCCCCTGCGTGTCTACCTCTGAGTTATACAAGGCTATTTCCTCACGGTTTTGCAGCTTTATAGGAAAAATATTCTCAAGAGGCTACAAAGGCCTGGATTTCACTGGCAGCCTTTTAGAGCTTGTATCCTGGGTAGTAAGAAGAGCGTGAACAAACCCAAAGGACTCAGGGGTCTTCGACAGATTTCTTTTGGTATTTCATATGAAAAACCAAAGTATATTTAGTGACTGTAATCAATGCAGCTTCATCTGTAGCATCCTAGCTGTCTTGGGAGCGGTACTTCTCTTTTAATTCTTTTTGTATAGCTTATCCCAGCTGCAATGCTTGAAATTGGAAGCACCATCTGAGCTAGACCTTGGGCAGAGAGTGCAGAGATAGACAGCCGCATGCTGCTGGCGACGATGTATTGCTGAACACCAAGCACACCCTGGAACACAAGAGAGGACATAGTGAACATATTTCAGTAAAGGATCGCAGTGTCGCTCAGAAAGGAGATACATATGATGCAAGAGTGTAAGTGGATAGCAATGAATGGGCTAAAGAGCCGAGATGAGCACAAGGTCTGGAAAATAAAATGGAAACACTGCTCACAAGGCATTGGCTCTCTGGGTTATGATCGCAGTTGCTGTGTTCAGCATCTCTAAGATAAATATCCTGCCCGGGGCTATTTTTCTTCCCTCTTATTTTGGCAGCTGGTAGCAAGAGGCCATGAGAAGTTGCAGGAAAATGGGGTGTGCTCTGGGGCTTTTACACAGAATTGTTACAATTACTTCAAGTCTCCTTTGGGGAGGTTCAAAGCACATGGATGCTTTATAGCCTAAAATAAAAGCTTAGGAAGAAATCATGATCCTCATCAGTGTCTACTGCACTCACAGATATAACACAGGAACTGTGTGGTGGAACTTCACAGTCACATAAATACCCGTTCTGAAATTTTGGTTAAACTGCATTTCGTATCCCAGGGTAAATGAAATCTTTCGAATGTGTGCCTCAGAATGGAAATTAAAGGACTTCTTTTAAAAGGAAACATAATTCTTTGGACCACTCACAAGGAATATTCCCAGGAAGGAGATTCTTTAAAAAAATATTTATCTTGGGATATCCTACAGTTAACAGGTTGTTCTCCAGCGCTCTCCCTTCTGATGGAATGATAGTAAATATTGGTGTTACTTGTGTGTTTAGCCCAATGGTTTTGTTCTCATCTCGTGTTATATAGACAGGGCAAAGCTGCAAGAAGACAGGTAAGAGGTATGCAGAGCAAAATACAGTCGCACCAGTTTGGTCTACCCTCTCTCTGCAAAAACATCTCCAGTTCCCCTAGGGTTAGCATGGCAGATACCAATCTGGTACTAGCAGCGTGTCTTCAAAAGCATTTGGCCAGAGGTTGCATCCTAGGGAGATGTCTCCAGCCACTGCTTGCCACACTTGCCAGAGAACAATACAGAGAAGGTTTGGGAAGCAGCAGGTCTTCAGCTCTACTGTGTCATTATGTACATCCAACAGCACTAGTAGGAAGGGGACAAATTAGAGGGAAATCAGAACTATTTCGAGCAAACTTTAATCTTGTGGGAGTCAACAGGAGTTTTGCTACTGACTTGGAGAATCCTGGACTTTTCCCAAACTGTGAGTATTGAACCCTATCTCCCTGAGTGCTGGAAGGGCACAGCCCAGTTGCATGGTCTGAAAGAGGATATACTTGATGCTGCTTCTGCAGTCAAGTGATTTGTATTTTCATGTCCCAATAAGAGGGATTTTTGTATAAAAGTATTAGCGGGTGAGGGCTTGGATGTGACAAGCCCGACAAAGAACAAATGTTGTGCAGTTGAGGCTAACACACAGCAAAGGGTGGAAACAGAGAGATGCTAACAGGGCTGAGTCCTGAGCTGTCAAAAGAGCTGTGAAGATATTAACCTTTCAAAAAGCCCAGGCAGTCCTGAGCTCTCAGCTTACTTTCTCGGGAGAAGAATCGTCCAGGTTCCGATCAGCCAGTGGAGATCCTTGCACTGAGCAAGGACCAAGCATTGTGTGCTTTCCAGAGCAGTCGTGTTTCTTAGATCGTTTCCATTATTTTCTTTGAATTTGTCCTTTTGCAGAACAGAAAGAAACCTTTCAGTTCAATTATTAATAGTGTTGTTACTAATCACTGCCTTTTCACAGCAATCTGGAAAGCTGAGATATGATAAGAATTGTGCTCCTGGAGGTGATGTTGATTTCAGTGACCCAGAATAACAAACCTGTGCCATGCTTTACTCCCAGGCAAGAGGAATCAGGAAGAACTGAGCAAGTCACAGGGTGATGTCTCCTCACAGAGCTACTGAGAGGCAAAAAGGGAAATGCATAAGGGAACAAAGAGCACAGAAAGAGAAGTCACAGGATATGCCATTTAGGCAGGCTGTATGTTATTTACGCAGGGCTGTCTAACACTTTTGCAAAAAGCTGAAATCTATCTTAATTTGCAATATTATAGCTTGCTTTTAAGGTTGTGGAGATGTGCTGCTGTCCTAACATGATGTATCTGTCTAAAAGGGTCCCTGTGCAACTAACAGAAAAGAGGAGGAGAAAGAGTAATATTTCTGATAAAAATGAGTCCTTCATGGTACCAGATATTTCTGAGTGGATAAGATGGAAACTGTCAAGAGCCACCAGAGCAAATGCAAATAGTCCCCATAAATGGACATAATCATAGAATCTTAGACTGGTTTGGATTGGAATGGACCTTAAAAGCTCATCGAGTCAAAGCCCCCTGCAATGAGCAGGGACATCTGCAACTAGAGCAGGTTGCTCAGAGCCAGCCTCAATGGGAATGGTTCCAGGGATGGGGCATCAACCACCTCTCTGGGCACCCTCAGCAGAAAAAATGTCTTCCTTCTCTGCAGTCTGAATCTCCCTCTCTTAGTTCAAAACCATCACCCCTTGTCCTGTCACAACAGGCCCTGATCAGGTGTCTGTCCCAATCTTTCTGACAGGCCACTCGAAGTCCTGAAAGGCCACAAGAAGGTCTCCCTGGAGCCTTCTCTTCTCCAGGCTGAACAACCCCAACTCTCTCAGCC
>JAAGNO010006044.1:2579-22304 GCA_033439905.1 Ceryle rudis | reverse complement strand
GGGGGGGGGCGGTGGGGGGGGGGGGGGGGGGGGCAGAGGGGGGGGGGAGCGTTTCGGGGAGGGGGGGGGGTTGGCGGGCCCGCCGCCAGTTCGGGGAGGGGGGGGTGTGCTGCCGGGTGGGAGGGTGCTTCCGAGGGGGGGGGGAGATACTGGTCGGTCCTGGGGTGTGATGTCTGCCTTTATCATCAGCTCAGGCCGTCCTTTTAAAAAGCATCACATTGGGCCTTTGGACGAGCTTTTAAACACCTTGAGGGATAGGGGAGTTTGCAGCTAATAAGCAGAGCCCCGCTGACATCTTCCACTCTAGCCAGCCACGCTTGTGGAATCATGTCAATGTACGCAGTTCTTCCTGTGCGTTGCTCCTTTCCCTCTTGCCCCTTTCTGCTGTGGAAGATGGGATTCAGTCCATGCTTAACCATGCAGTAGGAAATCACTTTTGCTCTTAGCTGTAGCAGAAGGTTAGTTTATTTTGACTTGATCTTGCTTCTAGGTCCGTGGAAAAGAGCAGCCTCAGTTACTTTTGGAGACCATGTATTAAAACATTTTTCCAGAGAAATTATCTGTCTTCCTTAATGATAACTCACAATTTCTGCTATTAAGGTGTCACTGAGCAGGGTTAGGATGTATGAGTTAGGTCAGGAAAGAGAGCATTTAATGCTGTTTGTTGTTGTGGTGTGGGTGGTTTTGGTTTTTTTCTTGAATGCCATTTAATTAGCTTTACTCCTCCTAGAACAATTCCTTTTTAGCATATATTTCTCCTATTTCTTTTTCATTATTCTGAGGTCCTGCCTGTCATCAAGAGTCTGTCTAGCTCACAACTTCTAATTCATCTTTTAATTGAAAATGCCAACCTTCAAAATCCTTAGGATTTTTTTTATTGCCCAAGCAGCAAATAATCTTCTGTGGGTTGTTTAGTTGTTTTTTTGCTTGTTTGTTTTTTATTTGTTTGCGTTTGGGTGTTTTTATTTGTTTGCATTTGGGTGTTTTTATTTGTTTGCGTTTGGGTGTTTTTATTTGTTTGCGTGTGTTTGGTTTGTGTTTTTTTTAATCTTGTTCTTTTGTCTGTCATCAAAAGATAGGTGGACTGATGCTGGAAAGCACATTTACAGTCTGACTGAAAGTTTGCCTGACTCTTTGTTGCTTTTGCAGGTATCTGTAGTTCAAGATTGTTAGCTGGGCTTCAATTTTTCCTTTTATGTGGAATTTACTAAAGAAATTGCATTATTTTACTGATGGATTAGGCTTTAGTTCTTTGATTTGTGTGCTCTTGAGAATACTTCCATTATCTAGGTGGTGTTTAAAATTAAAGTATGTTATTACTGGAATTTTTCAAGCTTTTTTTGAGTGAGTTTATTTTGTATCTGCTGAGAAGGTTAGCTGGCAAATACCAACAACATACTGGGCTAAGCTGCTCAGAAAGTGAAATTTCATCTTTTCAGAGCCAAAGAGCAAATATGACCCAAAACTGCTATTAAACAAATGAAAATTCCTTCTTGCAGGAAAATTGTGGATTGCACAAAGAACTGTCTACTGAGAACTATACATTCTATACTACAACTGTATGCTTTCCAAGCATGTGTCCTGCTATAGAGGATACATATCAAACATATTTTTCTTTAAAAAGGCATGTCTTTCTCAGAATTTACCATTGAGTAAAGTTTTTGAGAAGCTTTCAAGATTATCATGCTTGATGCAGCAGTGATGTTCAATAGGTTGAAGTGAGTAGGAAGAAATGGAAAATTGGTATCAATCAAAATCTAGGTTTGTTCAGGATAAAATGGCTTCCTAGATTGCCACTGATGATTTTCTGTAGAAAATGGTCTGGACACTGAAAAATCACAATAAAATGTAGTGAAAGGTGATAAATGTATGCTTCAAAAAAAAAAAAAAAAAGACATTTCAGGATGTTTATGATGAAAAGACTTTCTTCAACAGTACCCCATACTATGAAACTGTAAGAATGATGCTATACAGCTCTCAATAAATAGAGAGTAAAGACTTGTTTAGAAGCTGAGCAGATGCTGTTCAGAGCAGTGTGTGGTTAATCCAAACTTTCATGTATTGACATAACCTATGAATGCGTTGATAGATTTGTTTCCTAAACTTATATTCAGTGGGGAATTCTCACTTTTACATTTTAAATTCTTGTGTTTGTACCGCCTTGTAAATATTTGCTCCTTTTGCATGGTCTCCCTTTGATAGACATCCTATTATCTTGCCTTAATGATCTTCATTTTCTCACTGCTCCATGATAAAAGAACTTGTCCTGCCAAGAACTGTCAGGGAGGATTTGTTGTTCATCTCCATTGCGGATTTCTCAGCTGACTTGCTTTTGGAAATGTATTAACCATGTGAATAACAAACCTCTCTCACAAAACTGACTTTGGTGGTTCAGTCACTTTGGAGGTCGTTTTCTGGATTCTACCAAAATTGATACTGTTACTGAAAGACTTAAATCTGTTTGTTCCAAATTGTGCTAACAAGAAAGCTATGTAGGTCAGACACTTAACTGCTGCAAATTCACTGGTAGTAACTTAATTTAGCTGCATAATTGTATAATGGGGCTCCTTGGATGTTGAGAAGTAATGACTGGAGATTTACATGTCCTTGCAAAGCAGCTTTTTTAAAAAATAAATTTTTGTCAAATCTGGGATATTCTATGAACGTACAGAACGCAGTGACTTAATGGAAAGAAGAAACAACAGTCTCTTATTCTGGTAAATACAAGATACAGACAGTACATGATATTGGCATTAGGACAGGTGGGAGCAGTGATGAAGCTAGAAAGATGGGATGTTTAAGGAGCTTTCTGTCTGTGACCGTGGAGTTCTTCCTGAGAAATTGTCTGTTCTAAAGGGATTTGTAAGTTCTTGAGGGGCGTGTATAATTTTGTCTAATTTTAGATGTCAGATTCAGCACAGAAGGCAACTTAACCCATTTTTATAATTGAAGTAACCATTGTAGGTGTTAACAACTAAAAATAGTGGGAGAGTTGACTTGACCAGACCAAAAAAAGTGAGAGAATATGCACTGTTTCATGGTAGTCTGTCTCTCCCATCACGCGCGTTTCGTCTCAAATTGAATACACTGTAATGTTGGGAAGGGAGACAGGTCCTAGACCCCTTTATCTACATAACGCATCACTGGAGTGATACAATGAAGAGTTGTACATCTGTAATGGAAAAAATACTTGCAAATCTGTATAAGCCTTGCAACGGACAAGCCTTTTTAATATAGTTGTTCCTGACTTCAGGGTTTGAACTGCTTTTACATTGTAGTAAACCAGTCACTGTCCTTCAATAAGACTTTACTTTGTGGAACAGATTTCTGAAGATGAATAAATGTTCTTTTTTATTCTTGAAGCAGGAGGTTTGTGCTGCTGACCATTTTCTAACAGAACAGGGTATAGATGGGGATTTGTCTTAGTACAGAAGCCAACTCCTCCTTCAGGTGTTTCTGCTGCTGGCAGGTGTTTGTGCTCTATTTCTTGTTATGTTTTATTTGTGAATAACTCTTCCTTGTATTGGTTCCTTATGCTTTCCTCAACAAAATAATATAGACAGGTAGTGGCTTGAATTATCTCCCAAGTTTCTGAGCAAGATTCAGAACTATCTAATTTCCTGCTAAGTTTACTCTGCTTATTCTTACCAAAGGCACGTGTGAGTTTGGGAATAGACCACTATCTGTTTGTCATCGACATCCAAACTAGGGCAGTAGTCCATTGTTTCTCTACTGGTAAAATAAGATGAAGGTATTCCTAATGCAAATGCAGTTATACTGGCAAAGCTGTGTGTTTCTTGATGGTGCTTGGTTGTAGAACGGACTTGAATGACAGAAGGATGTGTGCTGCTGTAACTGCAGTCACACTAGGGCACTCCTGCTAGGTGAGCTGTTTGAAAAGTTTTTAATGTGAATGCGGTCTCATTTCTGCTTTTGAAGGGAAATCGTCATGATCACAGAGCTAGATGTAGATTTACCCCCCACCTCGAAGTTTGCCATGAATGTCTTGCCTTTGTGTGTGGGGTGGGTTTTTTTTTGTTGTTTTGTTTGGGGGTGTGTTTGATGTTTGTTGGTTTGCTTGTTGTTTTTTAATAGGTAAATTGCAATGAATTTGATTTGGAGGGCTATTGATTTGGTTTTAACTTTGAACTCTTTCAGTAGGCTGAAGGAGGAGATCAACAAATGAGAGGTTGGGCAGAGAATAGGAAAGTAGTAGAATTGGGGAAGAATTTGAACAGCTGAAGGCAGGATCTTTTGCAAAAGCCTGATGGGGCTTTCATGCAAAAAGATGTCATAACTCACTTACCCTCTTGACCTCTTATGATTGGCTTTGGTATGGCATTTCAAAGCTGAGTCTTATTTTCATTGTAACTTTAAAGTCAGAGTACCTTTTTATTGTAAATTCCTGACATCGAGTGATATACGGTGTGACCAGTATTTAACCCAACAAGTTGGACATTTGAAAATGTAGGGTTCTAGAATTAATGGCTCAGTAGAATGGGCTCACTTCTGCATACTTTGTTTTTTACATAATGAGCAGAGTGATCCCTTCCTTTCCAGTGGATTATAGTTCTAGGGGTTAATTAAGCCTTCAGTTTTGTCCCTCTCAATATTTTATTTTATTAAAAACCAAACTTTTCAGTACTACTGTGCTGATGTCAAGAAAAAATATCCGCATCACTGTTTGTGAAATGAGAAGGACAAACCAGACTAATGCCTGGATATGCTTGTTTATGTGGGTAGTGAACTTCTGTCCTGATGTGGATTTTTGTCTTACTGCTGTTGGGCAAATCAGTAGGTTTATACACTTGTACTGAGATGAGTATTACATCCATAGGAATTTCTACATATTTAAGGTAGTTTGCTGTGGTTGGTGGTGGCTGATGGGAATTATGGTGGGTTTTGTTTGTTTTGGGGAGGAGGTGTGTGTGCGGTGGTGGGTTATTATTGTGGATTGTGTGGTTATTTTTTTTAAGTATCTTCTAACCTGAGGAGAAGAAAAAGGTTGTTCTTGTTCTGAACTGTTGCTGACAACTTTGCTGTTGAGTTGGCAGTGAGTTATGTTAGCATTATGTGGCTGACAGAAGGCTTTGGAGAACTTGCTGTGTTAACTTACACCTGTGAAATTATGATCCTAATTCTAGGGGATAATATTTTGCAGAGAACAACTGTGCATTAGGTGAAATACTTTGTAGGTTAAATTATGCAGCTTTGCTGGCCTAGGCTGAGTTCTCATTAGGAATATTCTGCTAGTATTGTATGTGTTTATTTGCCTTTAGTGATAAACTTGTATATGCCGGCCAGTTTTTAGAATTCTGGTCCTTTTTGTCGATGCATTCAAACTGGTGTGCTGGGATGTGTTACTCCTCTGGTTTGATTTTGTTTGTTCATATAAACAATGTTTGGAGCCCTCATTACCGCTGCTGCTATTTTCATTTTGCTGATCTCCCTGCATCAGGCATGTTCTCTTGTTATCCTTTGAGCATTCGGGTTAGTTGTACAATATGCCTGAGAGGGGCACTGAGTCTGGGGTCTGATCTCTCTTACCCCAATAGTCAGTATTCCTTTTTTAATAAAATGGAAAGGAGGAGAGGAGGAAAACACTTAGGAACTTTAAATGAATAAGGATTTGAGCCCTATGTGTGGTTAAAAAAAATTGATCTCTTGTTGACAGTTGCTGATGTTCGCTGCATTAGAATTAGGGCATAAAGTGGCCAGCTTGCAAAAATGGGGTTTATTCCCCATTCAGTACCGTTCCCTTCAATTGTGCTGTTTGTATAGTTGCTAAAATGACTGTGCTCACACTAGCACTGTTACTTTTTTGACACCGATTCGTGGCACCTGTTGCTGAAAGCACGTGTCAGTGAGATCGTTTTCTAGTGCTGATATGTACTCATTTCATTTTGGTGCCTTAACCGTAGTACATGGTTTCTCAAGCTTATGAGGTTATATTCTGTATAACTTCCCAGCTTACTAAAAACTTTCAAAGATTGAGACTTCCAGTGTTTGAAATACTACAAATTGCACTGTGCTCTAGTCTTTAATGGCTTCTGTTAGCTTTCCTGGGCTAACAAAACAGTGGTCTAGTGATAGTAGTCTAAGCAAGTTTGGGTTGCACATTAGCATTAAGACTTGCTACAGAGTTCTTAGGTTTGTGTTTTCATTTGTCAGTTGTGTTTGGTTTTTGGTTTGTGCTTTCTTTTTTTTTTTTTTCTCCTGTGTGGTGGGTTGTTTTGTGTGTGTCGTGGGTGGGTGGTGGGATTTTTTTGTGTGGGTGGGGAGTGTGTTTGGTTTTGTTTTCTTTTTGTTTAAGCAGAAGTATGTTGCAGGTAGCACCTGACATGTATTTTTCTGTATTCTTTTTCTCGTCTCCACAGGAATTACTGTAACTGCATAGAGAATCTGAGTTACAATGGGGGATGACAGTGAGTGGATGAAACTGCCCATTGACCAGAAATGTGAACATAAGGTAGGAAATCTTGTCTTTGGGTTTGGCTTGCTGAATATCTCTGCTGTGGTGATCCTATGGTATGCCTTTATCGGATTAGACCATAGTTAGGTAATCAGAGAGTAGTTGGGAGTTGGAAGGGACGTTTTGAGGTCATCTAGTCCAACCCCCTCACCAAAGCAGGTTTGCCCAGAGCACATTGCACAGGATCTTATTCAGGCAGTTTTGGAATATCTCTGGAGGAGACTCCCCAACGCCTCTGGGCAGTCTGTTCCAGGGTTTCGTCACCCTCACAGGAAAGAAGTTTTTCCTTGTATTTAGATGGAGCTTCCTGCATTCTGGCTTGTGCCTGTTGCCCTTGTCTTGTCACTGGGTACCACTGAAAAGAGTCCAGCTCCATCCTCTTAGCACCCACCCTATAGATATTTATAGACATTGATAAGGTCTCCTCTCAGTCTTCTCCAGGCTAAATAGCCCCAGCTCTTTCAACCTTTCCTTGTTAAGAGAGATGCTCCAGATGCCATTCATCTTTGTTGCCCTCTGCTGGACTCTCTCCTGTAGTTCCCTGTCTCTCTCGAACTGGGGAGCCCAGAACTGGACTCAGGATTTCAAATGGGGCCTCACGAGGGCAGAGTAGAGGGGGATGATGACTTCCCTTGACCTACTGGCCCCAATCTTCTTAATGCACCTCAGGATACAGTTGCCTTCTTGGTCACAAGGGCACATTGCTGGCTCATGGTTAACTTACTGTCTAGCAGGACTCCCAAGATCCTTTTCTTCAGTGCTGCTTTCCAGCAGGTCTGCCCCGAATGGATATTGATACATGGGGTTGTTCCTCCCCAGGTGCAGGACCCTACCTTTGCCCTTGTTGAACCTCATTAGGTTCCACTCTGCCCAGTACTCCAGTCTGTCCAGGCTCAATCATCTCAACATCTGCACAGTATGCATATAACAGATCTGAAACTGCATCAGCTCTATCCACCTCAGAGGCTGAATAAATGAATAATTTATTAAGCAGAATTTAGCGGCATTATAATCTTTATTGCATAAGCTTGTTGCGCTGAAAGATCAGAACACTCATTCATGTGGAGAAATTACTCATTTGTAGCTGAAATTATTGTTGGGCTCCCACATACTCATCAGTGTTTGTTAGCGCTTATGAAGAAGAGTGGGGAAGACTGGCATCTCTCTATCCAGATCATTTTTGGCAGGAGAAGAAAAAATATTTTATCCCGTTTCTTGTTATTCATATAGTAATTAATGAGAAGTTTTGCAGATGTCAGCTTACTGAGCACACTTTCAACTATGAAGAACGTTGCAAGATTGGTGACTTAAGATTGTCCTAGAACAACATTTAAATGTCTGGTTTTTGCTTCCAGCTGTGGAAAGCCAGATTAAATGGTTATGAAGAAGCCCTTAAGCTCTTCCAGAAGATAGATGATGAAAAGAGTCCTGAATGGTCCAAGTATCTTGGACTGATAAAGAAATTTGTGACGGACTCCAATGCAGTGGCTCAGTTGAAAGGACTGGAAGCAGTGCTTGCTTATGTTGAAAATGCTCATGTAGCTGGCAAGTAAGTAGCTTTTTCATGCTATTAGTAGGCTGCTATGACAGTTTAACACGATGAAATGAATAGAAGCCTTTTTTTAAGTAACAAATAGACAAACACAAAGCTTTGTTTAAAAACCTAGCAACCTTCCAAACCCCTTGATTTAAAAGTGGTGTAAATTGTTTAATTTGAAGCTTTGAAATAGATGTGAAACTCTGTGCTGGGTTGTGTGTCAATGCAATGTTAGTTAATTGCAACATATGCAATTCCAGGAAATGGCATTTGTTTAACTAATGTATATTGATGAATACGCTATTGAGAAAATGTTTACCATTCATTGTCTGTTGTAGTCCAGTATCACCAACTTGTTAACTAACATTCAGTCTGCAGGAGTTCTGTTGATAAAACTAGGCAGTGAAGTTATCCCTTACAAAAGGTTATTGCCTTCAAAGTTAACTTAGAATTTAGTTCCTAGTATATGAAGATTTGCTGAGTACTATTTGGTGTTCTGGATGTTCTGTGTGATTTCTTTGTTTTTTGTTTGTGGATAAAGGTGTAGAACACCTAATTCATTTAAATGTTCTAGAAGTAATACTCTCTTATCTTTCAGGACAACGGGAGAAGTAGCATCTGGAGTTGTAAATAAAGTGTTCAATCAGCCAAAAGCCAGAGCTAAAGAGCTGGGTATAGATATATGCCTAATGTACATAGAGATTGAGAAGGGGGAGGCAGTACAAGAAGAATTACTGAAGGGTCTGGACAATAAAAACCCGAAAATCATAGTAGCATGTGTAGAGACATTGAGAAAAGCACTAAGGTAAGTTTGTTTTTTTTAGGTTTTAGTTCATGATCTGTTTTGTGTGGGTTTTATGGTTTGGGATTTGAGGTTTTGTTTTGTTCCCCCCACCCCAGCAGTATGTGGAGTTTGATTTATTGGTTCAGTCTTTATCAGGCCCTTGTTACTGTTGCGTAGGATGTATCTTAACTGGTATTTTTGACAACTCTCAACAGCATTATGGGATTTGTTAGAAGTGAGGGATGTCTTTGTTGTACAAACTTCATCTGGATCCCTTTCCTTCATGGCAACTGTTTACTGAACTTCTACTTTCACTGTGGACTTCTAAAAGAAAAGCAGGGTTAATGTGTCTTATTCCACACTGTGGAGCATCTTCTGAATAGCTAAAATGAACTCACTGATGGGAAAACCAAAATGTGGTCTTTTTTTTTTTTTTTTTAAAGAAGTTTTCTTTAAAAAACAACTGGTTTGCTCACTGATGTGAGTGTCTTTAATTGGGCACATGGCATCTGGTTTTGGAAGAAAAGGGAAAAAAAAAAAAAAAAGCTCATTGCACAGTAAGTTTTCATTGTCCATATAACAACTTCTTTATTAAAAAGAAAAGCTCATAATGCTCTCTAAAAATCAAATCCAATTTAATTAAGATGGGGTAGTTAGTTTCAAGATTAGTTTTGGAACATCTTTTTTTTGTTTCACTTCAGGTATGTTTGCTGTCTTTGAGTGAAAAATATTGAGGATTTATACAATTGTTCTACTGTCCCATTGGATTTATTTTTTTTAAAGGGGGAACTGAATTTGGGTATTAATGGACAGAATGGTGGGTTTTTTCCCCCTGAGTAAAGTAGTTAATGTGAAAACTTTGTAATACAGGTGGAGAGGGTGTGATGCTGGGTATTCTTTTACACATTTGCATTAGCAAGTTCTCTAAATGGTCCTTGTTAAACTAATTGTTTCGGGCTTTTGTAATAGAAATCAAAGTCAAGCATTAGGCTTAGCACATTACCTATACTTCTACTAAGTGAAGCTACTGCCCCACATTTAAGAATATTTTTAGCTATTTTAATTGCCTTATCTAATCAATTGTCCTTTTAACAGTATAGTGTAATTAGAAACCCACATAACCTTCCTCAGTATCTTTCAACTAACCACGCCTGTAAAATGTGCCACATCTGCCTGTTGTTTGGCGCTTTTTTATATCTGGTACTTTATTATCTTTATGATGGCAGGGTCAAATTATTTCCTGGAGCCCTGTTGGCTTAACCTTCATCTCCTGCTTCTGAGCTGTGCTGCTACCTAAATTTGTCTTACAGTTTGACAGGGTTTCTGTGTTGATAACAGAATTTGTGTTGTACCTAGGTGGGTAGCTTGAGTACATAACTAGTTTAGCTTCTATTGTTTTTATCATGTGCTAAGGTTTCTGTTCTTTCTTGTATTGTTATATGAATTGGGTAATATTATATGAATTACATAAGAATAAGAGATTTTGCATAAGCACTTGTCCTGATAGGATCTTTTGAGACATGGTAGAAAAATAAAGATCTTGGGCAGCTCGTTTGTTCATATTCTGCATTTAAATTGTGCTGTTTCTAAGACTGGAGAAAGACCTCTTCTGCAAGTTGTAATACTTGCTGCCAAGAATTTTTAGCAAGTGAGACATGGATGTTTCAGCTTTTGAGCAGCCATTTTTACTAGCTGTTTCATATGATACTTGATTGCAGGGAAGCAGAAGAAAGTATGATTGGTGGAAAGGTTAATTCAGAATTCTCAAAGAAAAGAAACAGTTCTGAATCAAAATATACAGCTTCTAAGATGATTTAGATATGATGATTTAAGAACTGTAGCAGTTAACTTTATGAATATGAAAAGAAAGTTCTTGTTCTCATCCAGCAGCGACTGGAAAAGGAAGTTTAGTGTGTTAAATTCAACATCATGTATAATCTGCTGACAGGGAAGTGTGATGGGCTGGGAAAAAAGTTGTTCTGTGTGCCCTTTCAGGAGCACATATTTCAATGTGTGCTTTCTGTGAAGATGACCCAGGCTCACTATAATTGTCTGATCCAACAAATGAAAAAGTGACTAATGCTTTTACTGCAGCCTGCTTATAATGATAGGCAAAGGAGATTATTATGGTTTGGTTTTGTTTGTTTGTTTTTAAATTAATACGTCATGCAAATTTTGGTCTAAGGATTTTTTGTCTTTTTTTTTTCTTTAACCCACACTCCATTCCAGCAAGGGAAGAGATTTAAGCAGCAGATTGGTTTAAGTGGTTTGAAGTAACTTCAGAGACCTGATTTTGTAACTCCAAGCTGGGTGTGGAGGATGATTATGACAGGGCAAATAGTCATTCAGTTTTATTGTAGCTTAGTAGCTTCACAAAATACTAGCTCTAATGATGATTTCAGTATGTGATACAATCACTAAATGTGCTCTGAGAGCATTTCATACTTTGTTAAAAAAAGCATCAGTTATTTGTAGATAACTCTTTGGTTCCAACCTGGATGCTGATGCTATTCCATGTTTTTAATTTGCAGCGAATTTGGTTCAAAAATAATCTCACTGAAGCCAATCATTAAAGTATTGCCAAAACTTTTTGAGTCTCGGGAAAAGGCTGTTCGAGATGAAGCCAAACTCCTCGCTGTGGAGATATACCGTTGGATAAGGGATGCTCTGAGACCTCCGTTGCAGAACATAAATTCTGTTCAGGTAGGCAGAAAGTATTCTGTATCCAAATATTTGAGAACACTTCCATGCTCACCCTCCCTGATCTTGTGGCGTTGGGCATTCTTAAAGTCAAAGCTGAAATTTTTCATTGACAGCAATGGGGTTTTGGTTTTGTTTGGTTTTTTTAGCTTCCTCTAACTAAAATGCTATCTGAAATGTAATCCCTCTTTGTTATTTGTAAAGAAATACTGACACTGTTTTGTTGCTCTGAATATACATTTAGTAGTGCGGAGTGGGGCATTATATTGAAACTGAGGAGGTGATTTGAGACAGAACGATATTTCTTGGATACCTAACTCAAGGGCAAGTGGTTACCTTTATTGAAGAGCCCTGCACTAAAAGTATTTAAGTTGACTACTTGCTTTCTCAGTTTTCTTTTTTCCTGAAGACTTTTTCCTTGACACAGCTCTTCAGACTTGTAGTGGTGGTGCTTAGCATGTGACTGTTTCACTTCAGGACGTGGCATTACGTTATGATAAATAACTGTGCTGTTGGAGATGGAACATTATATTATCTTAAAACTTTATAAATTACTTTGCATTCTTTCCTTCTACCTACTTGAGTTGATTTCATCCAGGTGAAAAACAGTAACTTGCTGGAAAAAACACATGGTTTGAAAAAACCAGTCTCGTCAAATGGAGCTCAACATAATTATTTTGTCTTAGTTCTAGTGTGTAAATAATAGCATGACTAACAAAAGTCTTTCTTCATGCGCAGCAGTTTTCTTATTTTAAGGATTCCCCAGAGGGGACATACCATTCTGACTCTTCTACAGTTTGTTCTTATGTAAATGCTTTGCATTGATAGTTTTGTGGATGATACTTTGTTCTGTGGATATACTTGGTCAAAAGCTTCTGAACGGTGAGTGTGAAGAGGAAGTCACTGCTTTGGTGGCAGGAAAAAGGACTTGAAATGTAGTGAGTGCTATCTTTGCTTTGAGTTAAGAAAGCTGCATTGCTTTCCATGAAGCATTGCTTGTTTTGGGGTATGTACAAAACGTGTCTGATGCGATGATTCTTTGCCCTTTTGACAGCTAAAAGAACTGGAAGAAGAGTGGGTCAAAGTGTCATCAACTGCTCCTAAGCAAACCCGATTCCTGCGTTCCCAACAGGAGCTGAAAGCAAAATTTGAGCAGCAGCAGGCAGTTGGAGGAGATGCAGATGGAGGTAAATTACTTCATCTCTGAGCTCCATTGGAAAGTATATCATTAGCATCACTGGTTGGGAAGGAATGCATTAACTTCTAACGGTTCTTTTACTCAGGCTGGTGCAAAACATGTAGAGTGCAGTGCACAATAAGAAAATGTGGCTTGGGCAAAAACTTTGTATGAAAGAGTGTTTGTCCTTCGGAACAGCAAAATCACAACTGCCTTAGGTGGTGCATGAGTCCAGATTTCATTTGTCACTCTGCTTCTATTTTTCTGTCCTCTTGTTGCAGCAGGTGATGATGAGGAAGAGGCAGTACCTCAAGTAGATGCGTATGAGTTGCTTGAAGCTGTAGAAATTCTTTCCAAGCTTCCCAAAGACTTCTATGAGAAAATAGTAAGTATAAACTTATATACTACCAGTTAATTCTGTGACATGTGGAGCTAATGAGTCTTAAAAATTACTGACATTCTGCAATGTATGCTTTACTGCTACATGGATAATAACCGACCAGTGGAAGTAAAGTACAGACTACCATAAATAAGTCTCAAAGTTTTATGACCACCAGGGAAGCTGTAGTTTTTAAGGAGCTGAGATATGTCCTGGGAAAGGACTAAGTTTCATATTTCATTGCAGTTGTTGATGTTGAACTCTAAGGAGACTTTGGCTTTTTCAGGATAGAATTAAGTTTTAAAATCTACGATTTGTGGCAAGTATGCTTCTCTAAAACTGTTAGCTTTTATAAAGGAATGTAAATTATTTACTCCGCAGGAAGCGAAAAAGTGGCAAGAAAGGAAAGAAGCTCTAGAAGCTGTTGAACTACTGGTGAAAAATCCCAAATTGGAATCTGGAGACTATGCAGACTTGGTGAAAGTTCTCAAAAAGGTAATAAATAAAAAACAGGGTGCACATATGGTTGGGTTTTTTTGTAATTTATTTGTTTTTATACTTTAAAACTTAGAGTTGAGACAGTAGTCGTAGGTAAAAAATAATTAGCTGAAATAGTGGTGGAAATAGCCTGATCTGTGGCCTGCTGACTAAGAAATTCTTCCAAGTCTCTGAAACTTGGGATTTTTTGTCTTTTAACATTGGGGTTTATTGTTTGTTTTCTCTCTTCAGGTTGTTGGAAAGGATACAAATGTTATGTTAGTTGCTTTGGCTGCCAAATGCCTTGCTGGACTAGCTACTGGCCTCCGGAAGAAATTTGGACAGTATGCAGGGCATGTAAGTAAGAGTATGTACTTTTTTTCTGTTTTTATTAATGCTGGGCACCTCAATTGTTTGTTTGTTTGTTTGTTTTCCCTGTCAAAACTTGGTATTTATCAAAGGTATTCCTTGTACAATTATGAATGCTTACCTACCCCTTACTGGAGGAAGCAGTGAAGTATCTGCCAAGATCTCTTGCAGCCTAACGTTAAAAGGACCTTGTTTCTTCACATTCAGTGATATTGAGCTTACTATTGCAGTACATCTTCTGTGCTAAGACAACTCTGAATTACTCTGCCATGAAATTAAATTTGTTTACATTACTCCAGCCTGGAGATACATCCACAGAAATGCATTTATAGAAAAAAAATTAGCTTCTGAACCAGGATTCTACTTAGGAGCCTCCATGATGTGTGTTTTAGGTCAATTGGGGTTTGTTGTTTGGGTTTCCTGTTGGCCTCTTTTGTCTGCTTGAAATAGCCAAACTACTGAGATTATTGGTACCAAAATGTTCTGGTGATCTAGTTTAATGCTCTTTTCTATTGTCCTTTGCTACTCTTCTCTTGCCAACAACTAAGATCAGTGGATATGGGGGAGATTAACCAGTCTCTGGAAAGAAAGGGAGCTTTTAATTAGTTGGTGTTATCTCACTTGTTTCTTAGGCCTCTGTTGTGTTCTTTAAGCTGCTTGGTTTTTTTCTTGTGCTAAGCAAGAGTGATGGGGGTAGAGCTAAAAGGCAGAGTGAGCGGATGTGTTATGTTTTGTCATGGATTGGAAAGTTATGGAGCCTTACTGCTTCAGAACATTTAAGTCTGCTGAACTCTGAAGAACAGTTTGGACAAAGTCTGAAACTGTCTGTAGTTATAAGAAGCATTCTTAAATCTATTGACACTTGGCTTGTGCTTTAAAGGTTTACCCTTATAACTACAGAGTTAGTATTGAAGAATGGGTGTTTAGAAGGTGATGACTTCAGTACTGTGGTATAAGCTATAAATTGTATAATCTCCACGCTCATTTTACCAGTTGACTTGATTTGTTTGCTGGATTTATTTACTAGTGTGGAGATGTAGACTTTTCCTGAGAGTGAGCGTTTAAAGTGTTATAAAACAGAACTGTTGCTAGAATTGTAGTATTATTATAAACCCTGTTAGTTAAATGTAGAACTGTACTGTTCCAGGCGGTGGTCTAGGTTAAACAGGAGTAATAAAATGAAGCATACTACTCACTGTAATTGAGTGCATGTAGCCCAACTTTACCTCTGACTGCCTTTGGAACCCTGGGATGACTTTTCTCCCTCCCTTCCTCCCTCCCCCCCTGGCTTCTAACCTCCATGTTAAAAAATATTCATTCTAGCTGTCAGCATTTTCTAAAACAGAGACTTAATGATTTTAAATAGCTCTTTCCTATGGCTTCCTTCTCTGTAGGGCTTAGGGGTGTCTGGCACCTGCTGTAGCACATCTGAGGGTCTTTGTGGTGCCATTCTGTATTAAGTGTTGATTTATTTATTTATTTTGTTACTAAAATCTTTGCGAACAGGCAATTTGCAAGTTGTGGCCCATCAAAGGATACAGGCTGAATCTAGATCTCTGTGTGTTGCAAGGGGTTGAGATTTTATAGTCAGGTCCTGAGTAGAAAGCATTTTCTGTGGAAAATATATTTTGTATCATGCAAGACCATATAACTTCTGTAAGGCATCAGAATGCTTCCAAACTGCTTTATGTGTATGAACATATCGAAGATAGCCTGATTTCCCCAGTTAAAAGCTTTGTGTGTTTCTGACTCGCTGACAAAAGCTCTTACTGTTGAAGAGACCACACTTATATGGAGCTGCTCCTATTACTGGCACATGATAATGTCTTCATTTGATTTTTCAGCAGTGACTGAGTGGCTAGATGGGGTATAAATTGCTTTGAAATTCCAGTATGGTGTAGTTTAGTGTCAGGTGTTCTTTTTCAAGATAGTAGAGAAAAAAAATATTGCTTCAGGAAGAGTTCGGGTTGCTTTAGAACCATGGTCTTGTCAGCCATGGGTTAATAGATTTACTGGAATGAATTTAATATTGGAGATCAGCTAGAATAAACTAGTTCATAGTGGTGTTGTGTATCCCTGGAGGGGGCAGCAGTGATGTTTCCATTATTTGCGTCGCTGCAAAATGACAAGGAGCAGACTATCAGGCTTTCTACTTTTATTAGTGAAGAGTGAATTGACTTTTTTCTTTGCTTCTTTTTTCCCTTTTCCGTAGGTTGTTCCAACAATCCTGGAGAAATTTAAAGAGAAGAAGCCTCAGGTAGTGCAGGCACTACAGGAGGCCATTGATGCAATCTTTCTTACAGTAAGTAAGAGTGACAGTTTTTTCCCTTGTTTGAGAATTGGTCTCTGATTTTGATTTGCCTTTTTTACTCCACTGAAACTAATGACTTTATTATCCAACACTGTAGACCACATTGCAGAACATAAGTGAAGATGTGTTGGCAGTGATGGACAACAAAAACCCAACAATTAAGCAACAAACATCCCTTTTCATTGCGAGAAGCTTTCGTCACTGCACACCTTCTACTCTTCCAAAAAGCCTGTTAAAACCTTTCTGTGCTGCACTTCTCAAGGTAAAGCAGGAGAAGCTGGTACTTCTCTGGTATTGACTTGATTACTGGTTTTGTGAAGCATTGCATTGTTTTGGGAGAAAGACCTTTCTGATAGTGCAAGGACTAGAGAGTTCTTGTGTGCTATGTAGCCATCAGAGTCTGTTTTGACTGATGTAAAACCTGAAGATGCCTGTTAGTTATGGGAACAGTTTAGTCTCTTTTTTTCCTTAGCTTCTCTGAAACTGAAGACTTGCCAAGTTTGTAATAGATTAAGACAGTGATGTGCAACTATTAAACTTTCGGGCATTGTGCCACTTGCTTCTTGCAGGCATGTCTAGCAAGCTTTTATTGTGATGCTACCTATCATTTACCATGATTCATGCACTCCAGTTACACTAGAACATTTATCAGTGTAAATGATAATTATGTACATAATGCTTTCTTATTGCAGAATAGCCCTTTCCTTGTTATGGGAAGTATCGCTGACTTGAAAAAATAGTTTTGAACAGGGTTGCAGAACTTCAAACTTCTTAGGAACTTTCGTGGTGTTGCAGTATCTATTAAAACATGAATGTTTACCCTCTTCTGATGTGAAAGATCCAAAGATGGAAAACTGGCTGTATCTGAGAGTATATAGGAAAACAGAAGCGAAAAACAACCTCTTTCTTCCTGCAGTAGAATGTTAAGGCTTGATCTGTAGTAGATGTAGATTTTAAAACAGGGGAGAGGATTTAAACAGAAAATGTATTTAAGAATCTGTTTAGGTATGAGCTGCAAGTCATGTGATGCAAGTTGTCTTTCTCTGCAGCATATCAATGATTCTGCTCCTGAAGTAAGAGATGCTGGATTTGAAGCATTAGGCACTGCCTTGAAAGTGGCTGGAGAGAAAGCTGTGAATCCTTTTCTAGCAGATGTGGACAAACTAAAGCTTGATCGGGTGAGTTTGTTACAATAAATGTAGAAAATGCTCGATTTCAGATGCATCTTAGGCTAGAGAAGACACTTTAAGCATAGATTTTTTTTTTTTAATTTATTTTTTACTTAAAAAAATTTACTTAATGATTTTGCAGGAAATCTGCGATTTCTATTTCTTGCTAGATTATTGAGCATCCTCTCTTTGACTTCCACTACCTAAAATGAGTTAATACATTAACACTGCACCTTTTCATTCTTCTGTAAAGTATCTGTAGCATCAAGGCTGTATTATTTATCAGGTGGGTTGTGAGGTTTGGGGTTTTGTTGGTTTGGTTTTTGAACGCTACTGTCTGAAACAAAGTTTAAGGGTTTTGGTCACAACTGCATGGTTTAATTCTATATTAGTAGACAGGTTTTAGTAATAAAGACATCCAGCAAGGAAGTTTTCATACTTATGAAAAAGCTAACAGGTGTGACTGACTGATGATTTTATAATTTAAGGTGCTAAGAATTAGTCTTCAGAGCATCTGTATGTTTTGGGGGGAGTGTCAATGTTTCCTGTGTGTATGCACTTCATTTGAACTAGGAAAATTATTCTAGCAATGCGATGATGGCTGATGCTATTGTCTAGTTAACATTGCTAATGTAGGGAGCACAGGGTAACAAAATATTGTGAAGTAAACAAATTAAACTCTTCATGTTTTTTTTCCAGAGTAGTCAAGTTAGAACTACTGCTGTTGAAGGGACACTGTAGCTAAATAAGTTTTTTCCTCTCTTCCCAACCACCTCCTACCCCCCTGCCCCTTTCTATTTTTTTTAAATTGCTTGTTAGATTAAAGAATGTGCTGAGAAGGTAGAGCTGGTTTATGGTAAAAAGACAGGAGGAGCTGCTGAGAAAAAAGAAAGCAAAAATATTACTGGAAAGACCCCTGCTCTTTCAGGGACTGGTGGAGATAAAGAAACAAAAGATGCAGCAACCAAACCAGGACCACTGAAAAAAGCACCTGCTGTGAAGGTAAGAGAGATTGCCGAGAGACTGCCAAATCACAGTTGTCTGTGTTTTAATTGCATCAGCTACTTTTTGAAGATAAAAGGTGGCCTGTTCAATGTGTCCTTCCACTGAGGAATCAAGTGTCCTTCTGGAGGAGTAGGTGACCCCAACTACAAAAAGGATCTAGGACTTTTAGAATATACTTAATGAAATCTCAGGTTTTCAATGATACAAATTGTCTTGTCACATATATGTCTTTATACCAGATTTCATTATCGAAGTAGTGGTGCACCAGGAGGCATTCAGGGAAACTTCATATGTTGTAACATTAATGTGCTCTGTGGTGATAGAATAATATTTTGCTGAAGTCAAGGTGTCTTGTTATAACTAGCAGAGTTACTACTTAAGTATTGAGTAGTCTCTCCAGTGTTGTTTTTAGTTTATTACCACAAATAATTTGAACCGTTAACCTGTATAAATTTAAAATATCTTAATTTTTAAAATGGATTGAAGTAGCACTATAGATGAACTTTCTAATGCTCTACTTAGTTCATACTTCTTTCACTGTCTTGTGTGTCCCTGTTGCTGGACATGTTTTACAAAACTTGGTAGTCTGAAAGCAACACGTGAATTAAATGAGCTGTAGCAGAAAACCATTTCTTTGCCTGCAGTTGTTATGGTACTAGAGAGATAAGTATTTTTTGATATTAGAATGTAAAAGTGTGGAAAAACAGCAGTTCTTTTGGTATCTGATGAATTAGAGACCTGTTTGATGTCTTGTCCATTTCCTTTCTAGTCTGGGGGCCCACCCAAGAAAGGTAAACCAGCTGCAGCTTCAGGTATAGGAGGTGCTGGGGCGAAAGGCAAGAAGGGTCCTGAGACCAAAGAAATATTTGAATCTGAGCTCTCGGTGTGTATTCCCTTTTTATTCTGAAATACAAAGTCCACTGTATAAGTAGCTTTGTTTAATCAGTTCTTCAGCTACTACTGGATATTTAACTAAAGTTGTGGGTGTGTTGTGGTTTTTTTTGTGTGGTGGTGGTGGTGTTTGGTTGATTTGGTGTGGGGTTTTTTTAGTGTCTTTTTTTTTTATTAGGACAAGGGAAAACAATTCATTTAAATAAAAGGGATTAATAACTGATGAAATGTATGTTTGATATTCTGGTAACTATACCTGTTCTTCAGGCTATTGCTGGTTCCAGGCCATGTAAGACAGTAAATAATAAATCATGGTAATATAATAAGGTATATCACACTGACTCTGAACTAGGAACAGATGAAAAAAGTACCAATATGACTACTTTATACGTAACTTAGGGTGCATGATTTGCTGAAGTTGTTTGTTATTAAAAGCCTGAGAAAATATTATTCT
>JAAGNO010006043.1:0-43009 GCA_033439905.1 Ceryle rudis | reverse complement strand
GTTATCAGATAAGAGGCTGAGAGATAACAATGGTGTTATCTTTTCCCTCTGTCGTCTCCTCCCAAAGTTTACACTTTTAAATCACTCCATTAACACGAATTTTTGACCATTTCTCACAGTCACCATCCCTTTTCCTTTCCTGCAAAGTGACTACACTTGCAGTGATGGAATTTGGAGCAACCTCTAGAGCTGAGGTAAATACTTCAGATAAAACTAAAGACTATGGATCGAGTCTTGAGCAGTCAAAGCAACCCACCAACAACTGCACCAGTGCAGTTTAGTTTCTTATCTGAAGCTCTGGCCTATAAAACCCTTTCTGAATCTGCCTAGTGCATGACTATGAATAAAGGTGAAAGACTGTCTTAATTGTTATACCTAATGTATTCTTTAAAACCATATTTAAAATTATTAAAAGCATTGAAATGCTGAGAAATGTAAGCTAATGAGCATTTATCCTTGAAAAAACAATACTCTGTGGACAACTTTGTTGATATTATATATATAAAAAGTAATCACTACATGTTTTTAATAGGTTAATTTAAAGGCATCTTACTGTATTTTTTATTTCCTGCTTGCAAAATTTTAATAAGAAACCAGAAAACTATTAAATTCCCTGAAAGTGCATAAAAACAAATTTAGACAACAAAATACAAAAGGGAAGCTGCCAGTTTCCAAGACTTCATGCAAGACAAGCCCAAACCATTTTTTTTCTCCTGAGACCTAAACATTTCTCTTGTTCTTCTCTCATTACTTTCCCTTTTCTGGGCAAATATACTTCAGCCTCTCTTGGAAGGAGATGTTCCAGGAACATGGGACAACAACTCCTCTAATAGGCTCAAAATCAGCATCTGCTGGTACCTGTCTGCCACTATTGATTGTACCATGATCAGGCAATGACCACCCACCTGCCTAAAACCCAACATGTCTGGTTTTCACTCTTCTCTGTCCTTGCTATTCTTTATTTTTAGGTAATTTTCTCCGTATCTGATTCCAAATTATTACTGAATGTAACAGGCTTGTCCAGAGTGGTTTGTTGTTAGGGTACTCTAGGAGACACTTGGCAAATGTAGTTAGTCATCTGACTGCTGTCCATAGAAATATAAGGTTGTAAGATTCCTTTTGATTTATTGTTGACAACGTAAAAATATCCTATGCCTGTTATGTGTTGCAGAAGAATTTTGGTTACAAGTTGTTTTGAAATGACAGTGAAAATGCAGCAATCAATACGGATTTATGTCAAAATCTTCATTATTCCCTTTCAGTTGTTGAGACAAATTAGTGAAAGGAACAGACCTTGCCCATTAAGCCCTGAACCTGCAAACACTGATGTAACAGAAAAATAATTCAGTGGAAGTTTAGGTGACTACTTCCATGCTCACCAAGGACTCTTAGAATGGTGGTCCAGAGATGGAGAAAGGTAATAAAATCCTCTTCTTGATCGATACACCTCCCCAAGGCCAGTTCTTCTTGCCTAGCTCATGCCAAAACTCCATGCATTTGCAAAACTAACAGATCTCAGTAACAGCAGATTTTCCCTTGCTGGATATTTATTCAAATAATTTTAGACAAATGCTGCAGTGGTGAGATTGTAGTGATAGCACCATTTCACTGTCTTACCTTTCCACACATGCTTCTACCTTTTGAAATCCGTCCTTTACTTAAAAATTTAAGCAGAAATGTCTGTAAATCATCTGTGGTCTCAGTTAAATCATATTCTGGAAAGCAGCGTCAAGAGCTATTTATGTTGTTGAAACCTAAAGAAGCATCAGCTCCATATTTTTTTTTTATCATAAATACGAATGAAAAAAGAAGTCCCTGTCCTTAAAACACCTTACAGTCAATATAAGGTATTGCAGGCAAAACCTGATTGCACTCAACTCTGAGGGTAGAGCTGGGTAGTGGTGGTTGTACCCTGCAAACCACCTAATCCAGTGATAGGCTTTAATTACATGTCTTCTAACAGACACTTTTCATAAAGTTTTCATGGTTGTTTTGATGTAACTAAGGTACCCAAGAGGTCCTGGTGTATGCAATTAGTTTTCTCAGAGAATTCTCATACTCAAATAAAACAATCTGTTTGAAATGAGCCTTGTTTCATTGCTTTACAGTTCTTCCAGTTGGTAACATTTTCCTTGACTTGCACCATGGAAAAGTACAAGCACTTCTTAGCCATATTTCCAGGCCCTAGCACACTACTATGATTCCCAGTCTCAGTAATTAGTACCTCTGAGATATTTCTTCTTTGTTTTTCTAGCTTAGTATTTAAAGAGTTACTTACATTTTCTTTTCAAAGTTGTAGTGCTTTTGTTCATCAGTAATGAATGATACACATAGAAGACTGAGAAAGCATGTCTAAAGCATTATGTATAAGATGGGGTCAAAAGTTTTTGATGTTTACTTTTTTTGAGATGCTTTGATTTCTTCTCTAAATCATAGTGCTTTCGTTCACTGCTAGTAAGTGACATACTTGTAAAAGGCAGAAATGCTTTTAAAGGCATCAGGTGTAAGACAAGTCAAAATGTTGTCATGTGAAGAGTCAGTAAGCTCATTCACGGAAATAGTCCTCAAAGAGAAAATATCTTTGATAGTGAGTTTTATCATGGGTTTCTAGTCAGTCATGAAAGAATTGGACGTGCTAAGTAGATGGAGACTCAAGAAATCATTTCCAATCAATTTTATTTGCAATATGTGTAAAACTGCCTCTCACTTTGAATAAAGGTGAGTAGAGCATTAATGGCAAAGGATGCCAAAGGAAAGTCCCAGTGTAAACATGCAGTAAAGGTTTCACATCAGCACTGTTATATGAACAGCACACAGCTCTCCTTTTCCTTCACTTACAGCAGCACTGTCTCTGGAGGGATTAAGTTCACAGAAGGGTTACACAAATGAACAAAACTGAAGTGATGCTGCTCACCCAAGGGCTTGTAGTCATCTGGCGAAGAAGCTTACCTAGTTTAATAAATGCCAATTAGTACCCCATGTGGCAACATGTCTTTGAAAGTATGTGCCTAAATGAGGTGTGTTTTTTTCTATCTACACTGGTTTCATGTACCACCAAAGAGCATCCCACCTGATGCCCACACTATGTAACAAGCATTGTGCAAAGATCTCCAACCTCACCACAGCCAGGCAGTTCCATGGTGCTGCATCTCTCTGTGCAGGCATATCAGCTTGGACATTGACGCAACACACCTGGAAATTGCTAGGCTGGTTCCTGTAGCTCAGCTGTGCAACACAGCTGTACTGCTTCTGACACCAGATGGCTTCATGCCAAAGCAGTTCAAGTGCTTCTGCACTGTGTTTGCCAGTGCTCTGCTTTTCAAGGTTACCTCATTTGGTATTTGAAGAAGCATTGGCAGTTATTTTGTCTTCTGTTACTGTGATGTTATGTGGCATCAAAAATCATTCAAAAAGAGGATACAAAAATGCTGCTTTTTGGGCAAGAACAATTTTAAGCATGTAATCCCTGTGAAATATCTGCAGCTGTTATTTTAGGGGTTTGTTCCTTTCTAAAATCCTTTACAATTCTCTACAAAAAAGTTTTTTTTGATAGGAACCTCTGTTGCCAATCTACGGCAAGCAGGAACATGACCTTTACAAAAGATAAACACAAGTGGAGAAAGAACTGCCAAGCAGTCTGACAGTGCTAACACCTCTCTATGAAAAACTGAAATGCTAACTTACAGTGTTGAAGATTAAAAGATGTATCCACACTTAGACTATTCAAGTGTAGCCATTACTTTCAGATATTAAAATGGAGCTTTCCCCAAGCCAAGGTGCTACCCCCTTTCCCTCACTGTGAGGAGGAAGCTTTGTTGAGGACAGCTAGGCTTGTCTTGCAGAAAATGAGTGCTTTTAGCAAGTGAAGGCGGAGTTTAAACCTCACACCTCTGCACACAGAGACTAATATTTCACTTCAGAGGTGGCCTCACAACTGTACGAGGGGACTAGAAATGTGCTAGCCATCAGTGCTAATAGTGTTATCGTATTTTATGGGAGTCCAGTTTCTGCACACCTGAGTATGCTTTAAAGGTACACAAATCAATGGAAGTCATCTTTACTGCAAACAGTAGGAAACATCACTAGGAGTGTATCAGCTTTGGTGTAAACAGCGTGGTTTCCTCTGGGTCTGTGGCAGCTTGACTTACTGGCTGATTAAGAGTCTAATACTTCTCATTTCCAACACAGCAGTGGCCACTGATTCCAGTGGGGAATGTGATGAATTTTACTGTCTCTCTGGTTAATAACTTTGTCTTACACTTCCAGTATTCGCACCACAGGATAAAGAGGGGCTTTAAATCAATTACTGAATGTTTGTAAAGTTCCTTACAATTAAAAAAGCTAAGAGAAAGCTATTATTACCTTCTTGTTATAATTTTGCTATTATTAATCACTCTACTTTTTAGGGGGAGGACAGCTGACAAGTTCCTTAAAATCTGATTCATTTATATTAACCAGAACTATTATCCAAACCCTTCGAGGAATGAATGCATCGAATATTGCCCAAACCTAACTGTTATGCATATTATTATTTCCTTTTGACCCAGTCAAAATGAAGCTATGGGGTCTTCTAGCTTACTTCCCTTGGTCAGAGACATGGATGAGAGAATCAAATGCCCTAGAAGCAGTGTGTGCAACCCACAAATTTCCTGCACAAGGGCAATCTAGCAGAAGGTGGTTGTTTCTCTGTTTCTTCACTCACAGCTACAAACTGCTTTCAGACAAGGTTCAGCACAGAAAACTCTTGGTATACTTCTTCAGTACAGTGCTTCCCATACTGCTACACAGTGGGTCCAGTGATTTCTTGATCTTTTTCCCCTCGGTTCTGGTGTTCCTCTTTTCCTCCTCCTTATCAAGAAGCCAGGCTATTATCAGCCACTGTCCTCTATCACATTATTTCCTACTACACCATTCCTGTGCGTACTTTTGTTCAGAACTATACCTGTCTTTCACCTGAGGTCCATACTTGGGTTATATTACATCTAACATAAGTAGGACAAGAGCAGAAACAGATTGCTGAGACAAACAGAAAGCAGGCAGTCAGGTCTTGGATGGGACAGTAAGAAAGTCTGTTCTTAAGGACCCAGGCGGCACTTTGTGATTTTTATTACTGAAAGACGCTGGACTAGCATTTGTTTATAAGCCCTTTTAATTTCTGGGTTTTTTTCTGAGTTCTGCATTTTTGTTGATTTAAGAGGTTTACTTTCATGGATCTAGCTTTCACTTTCCCCGGATTTTCTTACTTTAGGGAAAAGATTCATGCAGGTCCACATCAAAGCTCTGGGAAGCTGCACCACAGGTGCACATTTGTAGTGTGATCTGGGGATGAATTTTGCAAGAAATTTGTATTCAGAAAAATTGAGCAGGCACAGCAGAAGATTTGGCCAGGTTATATCTTTACACTGTAATTATCTTAATGCCTTTGCTAAATTGTCCTAGATGACCAGGTCTGAAAGGACTTCCATGAAAGAAATGAAACTGCTTTTTCTGGCAAGCAGGGTATAAACAGGAGCTGAGGGAAAGGTAGGAGTGAGCATTTGGTGTGGGAGAAAAATGGGTGTTCTTGCCCTTTTGCAGACTGCATTCAAAACCTCCTGTCACCCCGCCAGTTTGTCTGTCATCTGTCACATTTCCAATTTACCTGTCAGCAAGAGAGAAGGAAATTGCTTTGGATGAAAGTTATTGACTGTGTCTTGAGAAATCTGAATTAAAACTTCAGCTCTTCCTAGGATGATACTGTGGTAGTCTTAAGATAGCTCCTGTAAAGGCATCCCAGGCTGCCCTCTGCCTTCCCACTCTCTGAAGGGAAAGAAAACTTCACCAACACTTTTGTTGGTGCTTTTCTGGTGCTGTCACTTCAGGGGACATTGGTACATGCTGTGCTTATATGTCCTAAGAAATGCAGCCAAGTCCAATATCCATAGGAGACTTCAGGTGTTTGTGTATTGCCATTATTTCACAAACTTACGAAAAGTATACATTTTCCTTCCATTTTACATGTGGACTGCAAATGGGGCATCTTGAATCTGGCAGTTTTGGCAGCGAGGTCTGATAGTGACAAAAATTTTGATGTGTGCCACATGTGACCCAACACCCACGGAGGTAGCAGACCCCATTTCTGTGGAAGGATATCTTTTGTCCTGTGGTGTAGTTAGCTCCAAAGGCATAAACAGATATTTAAACAAAAAGAAATGAAAACATATGAAAGCATTAGATGGGTCTTAAAAAAGTACAGTATGACTCAGCATACATTCACTGCTTTCATAGTCCTGAAGTTAAAGTCAGGTGAGCCAAGTATTCAAGAGCAATTGGGGCACTTGTCCATGCAGGGATGAGCTAAGACAGTGGCAAACATGAGCCTTTATGGCACTCAGGACAAAACCTGACATCAATGTGTAGTTGATTGTGACTGGAAAGAGGTAGGTTTCTTCCTCTCTCCACTTTTTCAAAATTAATAAAAAAGTCTTGTTGTTGAACTCATAGGACAGAGGGACAGCAGCATCAGTCTGCCTTGCACTGTATTTTACTTGGTGTTACCAGATGGCATGCAGGATATACCTGTGGCAATGATTGTAATTCTCAAGCATCTTTCCTTCCCATATCCACTTCCTCATACTCAATAACTTTCTGATTCACTCTTACTATATTCCAATCTCCTAAAATCATATTGGTAGGCTAGATTTATCTGTCTGTATATTTTCCTTAGTCTCAGAAAACTTTATTTCTTAACATATTAAAAAAAAAAAAAAGAAAAAGAAAAGAAAATACATTCCATCGGCTTTTTTTTCTGGTTTCAGCTATGGCATTCTCATTCCAGTGGTTTTCCTGACTGCAGACTGTGCTTACTGAGTGTGCAGGAGTATGATATGTAATTTTAAAGTAAAGTGGCATCTTTGGATCCCTGCTCTCTTTTGATTTAGCCAAAAGAGGCAACTTTGAGACATTTTAGCTCCTTTCTGGAAATTCTTAACAGTATCTGAGTGAGAAGGTACTCCAACGTACAATACACACCAATCCCTGGATCCTGGGTCTGATG
The DNA here is from genome assembly GCA_033439905.1 of Ceryle rudis. Lineage (NCBI taxonomy): Eukaryota > Metazoa > Chordata > Aves > Coraciiformes > Cerylidae > Ceryle > Ceryle rudis. The sequence goes on along the minus strand of JAAGNO010006043.1, from coordinate 35,973 downwards.
AAAGCAGAGGCTATGGAGGTGGAGAAGATTCTTCAGGAGGGAAAGGGAGCATTTTAACATCTTGTTGTTTGTCTTTTGTGAACTGGCTGGGCACTTGCTGGAGATTGCTGATACAGCCCACCTTTGATATAAGCACTGACCACGGTTCAAATCTAATTGCAGTGTGGTAGATTGTGTCTTTCTGCTTTTATATCACTTGCCAGAATTGTAACAAAATGTCTCATGGGTAAATTAGGCCTATAACACTGTTTCCTGATGGACATCAGGATCTTTTGATGCTTTGCTGGAGAAGAAGGTTGTTACTTGGCACAGTTGTCATTTCTTTACCTTTCTGCTTTATTAATCTATGGCATTTTTAAGGTCTTAGTAAAGAGAATGGTTTTGCAAAATGCTCTGAAAAGAAGGCTAATCTAGAGCCTGGTAATATCCTCTGAAAGTTTAGTTTGTAGCTCAGGAACAGTGTCTATAACTCAGACTCCTCATGGTGGGCTCTGGGAACTGCCCTGGTAAGGTCATGAATGAGTCGTGAATGGTTATGAGACCAGTAATGTAACTTCACCCAGAGCAGTGATCAATAGTCTTGGAAACTGGAACTAAGATTTTGAAATGAATTAGAACATGGATGAAAAAACCTGAGCCCAAGAATAGCGCAGTAATAGTGAACCATGCCCCCAAGAAGGTAAATTGCTGAATCCATGCTAGTGCAATAGTCACCTATGGTTGAAGTTTTCGCCTGTGTATGTAGTAATTTTACTACATACCATCTTATCTTATTAGTATGAAAGGAATTTTGGCATTGAAAGGCTTAATGAATTAAAGCCTTGTTGGGGTACACAGTGGAAAGAGATTTACATTTGATGTGGACAATGTTTGGTGGTTTTATAATTAGGGAATAGGGCAGTAAGCTGTGTGACAGGTTAATTTGTTAGAGCTGGCATGTGTTTTAACTAAGAGGAAAGAAAATTTGCTCTGATTGTTAAAATGGGTAAGACATTTAATGAGACAAGCTGTTTTCAATTGAAAATATTTGATATATGTGTAAAATATGCTATCATCAGGTAAATGCAAATGAAATTAAATGAAAACAACACAGGACACTAAGTTTATTGCCATCTGATATATATCATCTCTAGCTAATTAATAAACATGTAAATTAGTCAGACTGAGGATAAAGAATGTGTCAAAGAATGCCTTTTTGGACTGGTTCCTCAAGATTATGTCATCATGGGTACCATTCATCTTGTTTCTACCAGACTGAGGGTGTAACTATGGAGCAGCTTCTCTAGTTTGGCAAAACTATCTTGGATTTTAGCAGTAAAGTTGGTTACTCCAGATTTTATTTGACTGTTTAAAGAAGTATATCTCATACAAGCTACAAACTCCATAAATTAGAAACTTCACTAAACAACGGGATTAATACATGAGAACCTCAAAGAAGGTAAAGCAAATACAGGGAAAAAATGTTGGAAGGAAGTATCATCTGACTCATAAGTTAAATGCAGATGTCATAATCTTGAGTAGGAAGCAGCAATTGGAGCCTTTCTCTGTGGAAGAAAAAGGCAGTCCCACAAAATATTGGTCCCTGCTTACCAGATTTATCTCAGTGCTGCTTAGACTGAGGGAGATGTCTATATCTCAGTGCTAGTGTCTCCTCAGAATATGGAAACACCACAGCAGGGATATTTCACTTTGGCCGCAGGGAGCTCTAGACCACAATGACCTTGCCTCTAATCAACCCCTGCTCAACAGCTGAAAAAGTATCACAACAGTGGGATACCCTTGACACGTGAGAAAACAGAGCATGGCACACATTTCACTGGCTCTCCCAGCTCTGGATAGATCTTGCTTGACCCCTGTTTGATCAGACTGCACAGGGGAGATGCCTAAAGCTGGAGGAATTCACTTTTCACCTTGCTTCCTATGATCTAACAGTTCTGGTCCTACCCACTTTCCACAGAGACTAAATATGTTTATTAATGTGACTTAGATAAAAATAGTAGTACCTTCCAAACTCAGTAATGTGAGAAGGGGTTGAGAGAGGACTACGCATACGTGCGAGCATAAAGAGAAGCAAGAAAGCCCATGACACTCCACTTATGAGAGCACTGAAAACATACTACACATACCCTATCAGCTCCAGCCAGCTCAGAAGACTAAATCTGTACTCAACCTGCAGGTGTTTAAAGCTAGGTTAGAGAAGTGTGTGTGCATGTGGGCTGTCCGTGCTCTGTGCCTCTTGGCAACACTGCAGGCTGCCCATGCTTGCCCCAGGCACAGGTAGGAACAGGGCTGGGCACATCAGCTTTTCATCACATCTGGAAACCTCTTGGTAACACTTCTGCAAAGCGTCCACCTCACTTAAGTGCCTCATATAATCAGCCTCAGAACAGGTAGTGTTTTAGCTCATACTCAATCACTTTATGTGATTTTTCTCTCAGTTAAGGCATGTTCAGAGAGTCTGAAGGATGGGCTGGAACAGGTAACCCTTTTGCTAACCTGTCTTAGTCCTAACAAAGCAAAGACAGTTTAGCAAAGGGACTGTCTATGGATGGGCTACACGCTCCCAGTGGAGCAAGAGGTGTGGAGTGATTCCACTTGATCTGTAGCATATCCAGAACCATGCATAGGTCTGTGATCTTGTAGTTTGTTGGACATTTATCAGACAGAGGCTGCCAGGATGAAAGGCAAGGACTCCCTAAACTTTTAATAGCACCTTTCATCTCCTTTTTTAAAATTCCATCTCCTAAAATTGTTTGCAGCAGATCTGAAGTAAGGTCTGTCTTTCATTCTTCTCCTACAAGAAAGCACGCAATTATATCCCTGGATTTAGACGTCTACAAACTTCAATGACTTTGCAATTAAGATTTTACAAAGCTTGTTTTTTTGTTAAAAGAGCAAAGCACCATGAAACTGCCAGGGCTTGGTGGCCCTCTCCTGGCCACACTTGTGTCATGCACTTGTCCTCGGTCACAAATCCTGCTGCATCGCAGCTCCACACTGTGCAGTGTCTTGCTGCATCTTGCTTGGCAGCTTGCAGGCAGCAGGCAGAAGCTAAGAGCACATAGGCCAAATAAAGCAAGAAGCTGAATAGATTTACTTTAAATTAAACTGGACGCATTCATGTTTTATGTACAGGCCTTTTGGCAAATGGCACGCTAAATATAACCAAAAGCTCCTTTATCACCTGCAATATGAGTCACTGTTCATCACAAATGTTTAGAAGTATGTTGATCTTTACAGGTAGGATCCATTTCACACAGTTTTGGTTCCTCAGGCCTTTTGACACCTACTGTAGGTTAGCATCCTTTATAGTCACTCGCTCAGCCTCTTTCAGGTGGCAATTAAATGCTTTCTCAGGGTGCTTATTTCTCTCCACTTCAAGGGCAAGTGATCAGTGCCACCCGCTACAATACAGTCAGCCTTCCTCTTTACCTGTGAGAGCCTGGTTACCCTCTTATTTTCATTAGGGTAGAAAACAGCTATTGCAGTGAAGTCCATCACATTGCCTTAGTGTGGAAAATGGTGCAGATAAAAGCAGAACTGGGGCTCAAATCTCTCTGAGGATAAAGAGAATTCTTGCCCCTTCTGAAATCCTTTCCTTTCTCTCTCCCCTTTCTCCTAATCCCATCCTTCCCCCATCTCTCTGAGCGGGAAACCATTCAGGGCTTGTGAGCCTCCTCTTTTATCTGGATGCATGGCAAATACTTCCTGACTCGATTTTAAATATTTAAGACTAAAATATTTGAAATACAGTACACTGACAGTATGTCATAAAGACTGATGAGCCACATAACAGGAAAAACATCAAAGTACCCATTAAGGATATATTGCTAATGGAGTTTGCAGGTGACAGAAAAGACAGGGCAATGTTAAATACTGTAAAGTATTAGGTCACTGTTATAGGATAATCTGAATTGTTTGGTGAAATGATGAAATTCCAAGGCTTACATTTTTATAACACCACATGTCATGTGCATGTAGGAACATAGGGATACCCAGAGCATCATCAGGGACTCTGTGCTGAGAAGCTGTGACTGTTTCTTGTGTATCTTTTTTAACCAGCTGAACTTAAGTGTTCAGTGCAGCCAGAGTCAAAAGCACCATCATGGCCCGAGGAGAGACAAACCACCAGCTATGAGATGAGACTATTGTCCCTTCTTTGGCCTGAGTAGAGGCGTGTCACACCTAGTCCTGCTGCTCCTGGCTCCATAGGGTGCTGGGAAAACAAAGCTGGTGTCAAAAAGGAAGAGAAAAAAAAAGGGAAAATCTAAGAAGTAGAAAGCATACTTTCCTCATGAAAAACTGAGATATCATATCACTTATACAAGAGAGGGTTAATGGTTTGAACAAAATTTCTAAGAATCCACATGAGAAGAAAACTTAGTTAAAGAGCTCTCAGACCTGTAGGATATAACAAGCTGCCAGGACTGAAAGGAGAAGTTAAAAACATTTGTACTGAAATAAAAAGATAAATGACATGTCTGGAAAAGAGAGGAGATATAAAGGCATAAAGTAACATCCTACAATGAGATTGTTAAAGGCTTGTCGATACCTAAGAGCAAGAAGCAGACTTTCTTGAGCATTTCAGAAGTGTGTGCGATGCCAAGCTCTCATTAATTTGTCTCTGAAAAATCTTACACTTGAAGTTAACTATGAATACCTAATATAAATTGATAGCTGATCTCAACCTTTGTTAACATAGCAATTGCTTGGAAGGAAAGCCCATCACAGAAGGAGCTTTGTGACCATTAATAAGCTGAATCACTCTGGTTCACAGCAAGGTGATTACTTCCTAAGGAGTAGGCTCACAGTATGAAAAGACTGACAGTATAAAGAGACCAGACTTGTCCCTGATTGAGAGCCAAGCCCCTAATCCAAGCTTAAAAAAGCATGTATGTGCTCCCTGTATAAGGCAATTCAGGACTGCCTTGGTAGCAGGCAGCACTACTCAGCTGCAGGGCTGCCTCAGGCTGTGCCATCACATCTCCTTGGCTTCATCCTTGCTACAGCTCTTGACTGTAACAGGGCACCACTGAAAAGCCACATCAGCTCACAGCATACTAAAATGACTACTAAAATGACTCAGCAGCACTCTGAAGCCTCAGAAAAACAGTATTAGGTTGGCTGATGATGTCTGAAACCTGGTACAGGAAGGTGCTTATATGTCCTGTATAGAACAATTTTCTGCTCTAAACATTTAACAGTGTTAAATCCTAACAGCCACTGTTACAATTAGCAACACATTATAAAACATGACCACTTATTACAATGCTTTTCTAGAAAGATTTGTTATCATCCGTAGCATTCTTCTGAGATTAGTATTTTTATTACAAGTTCCTTTTATACTTCTTCATATTTACCTATGAAGGCAGGAGAGGGTCTCATTACCTCTGAGATGATGAGACCTTTGTAATATTGCCTTGTACTCCTTACTTGTTGGCCTGATCCAGACTGCATCAGCCTCACACAGACAGAGAGCTAGCCAGCCGGTGATTTCTGCAAACTTGTTGCCAGAGAAAAAGGCAATTCCTACACTTCCTGAATTTTTAAAGTCCTAAACTCTGAATTCAGAGAGGCACCTGGAGTTGCTTCCTAGACTATCTTGCTTTTCTACTCCTCCCATCATCTGTTCAGTAAAATAAATCTCTGTTCCTCTCCAGACACAGCACGCAGAGAGCTGTCAAGTGCCAAAAATAAGAAGTCTTTACACCCTAAGAACAAAGAAAGAAGTTGCCAAAATATGCACTACCTTGCCTGTAGTCAAAGGACTTCTGATTTGAAGGTCTGAGAAAAAAGAAAAAAGCATCATTTTACCTGCCAGGGTGTTTTAGCCATTTTAAAATTACTCTTAGGCATAGTTGAAAACAAAACTTCACTTTGAAATGAAAAATCAGTATTTTGTTTAAATTTCAAAAAATCATGGCATCATAGAATGATCTATGTTGGAAAATACCTTTAGGATCATTGAGTTCAACCGTTAACCCAGCACTGCCAAGTCCACCACTAAACCATGTCACTAAGCACCACTAAGCACTACACCTCTTCTAAACACCTCCAGGGATGGTGACTACCGCCTCCCTGGGCAGCCTGCGCCAGTGCTTAACAACCCTTCAATGAAAAAATTTTTCTTAATGTCTAATCTAAGCCTCCCCTGGTGCAACTTTAAAGCATTTCCTCTTGTCCTATCACTTGTTACTTGGGAGAAGAGACCAACCCCCACCTTTCTACAGCCTCCTTTCAGGTAGTTGTAGAGAGTGATAAGGTCTCTCCTGAGCCTCCTTTTCTTCAGACCAAATGCACTTAATGTTTCCACTTTTCACTTTTCCAATACTCTAAATGATTCTGTCAATTTGGCTAGAACTTGCAGTAATTTCAGCAAATTCTCAAATGTCTTTTTTCTTTTTTTTTTTTTTTTCCAAAACATGTGCTTTCCTTTTATCTTGAAAGCAGGAGGTGGAATGGTGTTCCTTGTGAAACCTCATTCCCTGCATGTGCACAGGCACGTAGTTCTGTGCATGATCCTTTGGATGGGGAGACAGGGTTAATACTTCCTTCAGCCTCAGAAAGAAAGAGGTGAATACTAATAAGCTGCTAGGACATTCTTTCCCTGTCTCTCTCACTTTTTGTAACCCATCGGGATGTACACAAACTTGAGTGTGAGGGAGAAAATATCTTTCCTTTTTCACTCTAAACAACTGCATTTGTTATAGGTAAGTCTATCATCCCCTGCCCATGTATTTTTAGAGCATAGAGAGAATTAGTTGTCTATTTCTAGCACCAAAACACTGGATTAGACAGGCTGAGGGTTCAACTGAATACAACCTCACTGCTGTAGCCCTTAGCAATGACATTGGCAAGTCATGCATGCCCCTGCTAGTGCTATAGAAAAGAACTGCAGATTATTTTTTTCCCAAGTAACATGCATATGCCTTTAATTTCTCAAAGAGTCCGATTCCCATGTGGAATTATACATCACTGCTAAAGCACTGAGGCGGAGAACCTTCATCCACCCTGGCTATGCTGAGCAAACCATCCAGACCCCTGGAAGACCGTTATTCCTAATGCAAAAAAGCAGCTGTGAGAGTGATAAGGCATCTCAATCTGACAGCCCCGACTTTGCCTACCCACTTTGTCCTGTTTTGGGGGGGACTGGGGGAGTACATGAGGCTCATTTTCTTTTCTGAAACTGGAGATTTCATTTTTCTCCTGCCTGAACCATTGAGGGCTGTTCTCAATGGCCTAGTAGGTCAACAGTTTGGTCCAAGCCATGTATCTTGTATTGGATTTCATGGCCTTGGGAAGGTTGGGGATAATTTCTGTTTCACTCTGTCAAGATGTCTCTATCTTCACATCACCAGAGTCAGTTTGTAGGGCTGGGCAGGATGCATGTGGTGTGTTAGAGAGGCTGGAGCAGAAGTGTCCTGGCACATGGTTCTGACAAGGGGTCAGGCCTGTAGTATACTCCCTTTGAACTATGTAGTCACCTGGACACCTTAGTTTTTTTCTGACCTTGTTGGTAGGCTGAATATCAGCCTTGGGTCTGATCTGCATTATGCAAGTTGGAATCAGCCACCGAGACTGCATCACCCAGAATGGGAAAAAAAAAAAGTAATTTCTTTTTTTTTCTGTTTGCAAGATTTCCTAGATTAATGAATCTGCCTTAAAATAGCCCTGAGACACACAAAACTGAGCATCTCTGTTAATGATGGATGAAATATTTGGTCTACCTACCTGTAAATAATTTAAGTGTTGAAAAGTTTGGTGATGCTGTGTAGGCCTAAGGCAATTAATTATCTAACAAGATTCCTAGGAACTCCGATAGTGTTTTCTGCCTCATTAGGACAGAAATACAATTTTTCTCCTATTTCAGCAAAGGCCTCCTCAACAAACAACAAAATATGAAAGCTGGAAGTTAAAGACTGGTTAATGGCCCCTTGACATTATCATGTTGAGGTAAAAAAGTTTAAAACCTGCTTATACTGTGTACCTGAAAAATTACAATTACAAAGTTTTGTTCAGCATCCATTTCTGTTTGTTGTGTAGTTTATAATACTGTCTTTCTTATTATTAAAAGGAAAAGGAGGTGCTGTAAATCAAGTTAACAAGTAGCTTTTCTCAAGCCCTAGACGGACCACCTACTTTACTGCACATGCACATATTGGTTGTGCGAATGTCTTCAACCAGGCATGCTACAGTTTATGACTTTCATTCCACTTGTTATTAATTACTATTCTTTATTATGGATGGTTATGAGTACTGAGAAAACACATTTCATCAAAGGACCATGTGACAGCTAAACAGATTTTATAACAGAAAGCCACTTTTGACTTTTCTTTTTGTAATTTATTGAAAGAATCTAAGACTGTTTTTCAAAAATGATGGACTTGAGCTTCCAGCCTCCAGGCTGCTGGAGAGCTAGCTGTCAGCTAGCTAGCTGCTATTTATTGCCCTCTGCTGGTATCATCTCTGATATTTCAAACATGACTTGTCTACCATTTCTCTCATCATTTATTTGCAGTTTGCTGGCAGTTTAAATGATATTCTAGGCGTAAGACAGGTTTGAAGATCATTACTAGTAGAATAAAATGTCGTGTGCTTAACTGTCAAGAAATGAGGACATTCATAAATGAAGGCCTTGGAAGCTGAATCTCTTAAGTTATTTCTTTAAAAGGGTCTTCAAACATGAGAAAGAATATGAAAACGTCTCCACAGAAACAGACCCTTGAGAAGGAAAATCATACTTTGAGGAAACTGAAGAAACTCCTGCTGATTTTCTCAAAGAAGTAAAACTGAAGTCAAGGTCTGCTATTTAAGTATTTATTCCTTCACTAAATCATAAAATGAATGTTTTAGATAAGACAATATAATAACTTAGCAAATAGGCTGAAATCGTAACATTTAATTTATCATTTATGCAGATAATCTATTTTTTTTTTTTTGCATTTACATCATATAATAAGTGCTTAAGCCCTTTTGGTGAGAAACTATCCTTTGCTTTTAACAACAGATGGACTCAGTCACAGTAATATCTGCCAGCAGATGTGGTGCTACTCAGTTGCTGGAAATGTAAAAAAAAAAAAAAAAAAAGTTAATTTATGGGTTTTTTTCTGTTCCAGGTCCCCCCTGGTTTATGATCTAATAATCCTGCATGGCTGAGCTCCTGGTCCCCCTCTCCCATCTTGTCCCCCCTTTCATTATCGATCTCTTCATCCATTCCTTTACTGTTTCCTCTTCCTCCTTTCCTCTTGCTCAGCTCCTATCTTCATCTTGTCCCTGACACTTCTCCACTTGATATGTTCAAAGAGTTCAAAACTAAAAGGCATCAATTCTTCACCTAACCTTATTTAATGTATAAAACTAGCTATAGACTATCACCTGAAAAAAAAAAAAAAAAAGAAAAAAAAAAGTACAAAATGCTGTAGTAGTCAAAACACACTCTTTAGAGACAGCAAGCCCGATATCAAAAGCAGCAAACTGATTGCTTTCCTTCAGGAGTTTCTTCCAGTGTTTTCATTTCCTTTCTCAATGCCTTTACCTAATTTTTTATTTTAATCCATCTTCCTCAGATGTTGTTACAGTACACCTGAATCTTCCTCTCAAGGACTGAAGACTGTTTTAGCACCTGGAATTTTTCTCTTGTGAAAATACTCACAAAAATCACATCACTCATGAACTTGCTTTCAGTAAAGATAAACAGGCTGAAAGACTTAAGCCTTCGATTTTATCACATTTTCTCCAGACCCTCAAAAATTCTCTTTTTTCCTTACTCTTCTGTCCTTCATCCTCCCTTGCTGCATCTTCTTGCTTCCAAAAGTCTCTTTGCTGAGAGAAAATATAAGAGGAAAATTCTGTTTTCTGCTACTGGATGAATTGAGGATGATTGCTCCTGTGATCCCAGGCCAATTCCAGCTCTGAGCAGCTGGAATACACTTGGGCTGGACAGCTTTCAGAGGATAGAGTTGAAAAGCTTTCAACATTTGCAAATTTATACTAGTTTAATTATTGCAACTCAGCAAATGTGGGCAATTTTTTTGGAGAAAGAAAAAGGTGTGCCTCCAAACCCAGTGCAAATTCTCTGCTCTTGAAAATGTTCAAGTTCCTGCTCCAAAGCAGGAAGATTCCTGCTGACACTGCCAAAATAAATCACTTATAAAACTGTTCCAATTCAGCAGAGCAATCTGTTCTTTTCTAATTTCAGTCCTGAAAATAGCCAGATCACTTTTACTGAAACCTTCTTCTCCCTGGGGGTCTCCACCTCATTCCCTCCCAAAAATATACCAAGCCTAAATATCTTACCAGATTACAAACATTCAGCAGGTATATTGAATTTATATGTAAAGAGCTGCAGGATAACAACTGAAGAGCCATGCCAGTCACAAAGCTGCAGTAGCCCCTGGATTTTGCACTATCCATTGACCTAATGGAATTACTCCCGTTAGATTTCCATGTATCTCCTTTTGTTTTGGTACTGAACATGTCAGTATTACTCAGTGGAGTTAAGGTATTGTATTTAATGCATATTTTCCAAATCTATTTGGAACTTACTTAAAACAATGAGCTTGCATTTCTTTAAATACAAGCCCAAATTTACTTGATATCTCTGTGAAGGTGTTCTGCATTCTAACTTGCTGTCTATAAAGTCCTATTTGAACTAACATTATATTATGTTACTGTCATTCATAATTATGCAATCCCCTTTGCCCCTTGCTTCTCACAAGCATTAATATCTCTACAACTGTACAGACAAAGGAAGCCCTGGAATACCTTTGCTGGTTTTCTATACATTTCTTTAAAATTTTGCAAAAAGAAATTATGAATATTTATTACAATCATGTATTTAAATGGTCTTGTAACATCTTTATCCATAAATGAATACTGCATGCACTGAATGAATAAGAAATTGTTGAGTAGACTGGAAATTCTGTATGACTTCCTTTGCTGTTCTAAAGCCCCTCTTTTGCTTTGCTGTGGAGGAGAGTTATTGAGATCTGCAAGCAGCTGGTTCACTTCACACCTCAGAGGAATACATCAGTCCTGAGTAGCAAAGCAGAAGATGTACTGTACTGTATAAGGAAGGCTGGAACTGGGCTAAGCCATGTTAAATTAATGGGTAAAGCTTTCAGAAATACCCTTTTATACATGAAGCTCTGCTATTTTCACAAGCTGCCCAAAGCAAAACTCCTTAGTTGAATTATTCACTGAGGGCAGAGCAAATTCTTTTCTCCCATGAGAGGTGATTTTTTTAACTCCCATAGAGGATGTATATTCTTTGGTCACAGCACTCTCCTCTATGCTGGATGAGGTTGGACTGATGCTCTGCAGCTGCTGCATTCCCTGCTATATCTTGCCAGGACAATCTTGATAATGTGAGGCCAACTGATTTTCCAGCTGCTATACTTTTGCTGATCTGCATTTGCTAGGAGACACCAGATTTGCACAACTTGTCACCAGCTTTTCCCTAACTGCTGCTAGATAGAGCATCATTCATGCCTATTAATCTTTGTGAACCGAACAAATTCAAATAGGAGGCAGGTGCCAACCTCTCCCCAGAGCATCAGTTAGTAATGAAAGCAAGTAAGGTGGACACCCAGTAAGAGAAGCTGTGAAAGATTCGAGACACCTAAGCACATACTGGATGCAAGCTGTAGTAACCTGAATGAACAATATCCATAGCCAGACTTCTCCTTTTAATTGTTTACCATAATGACACCTCAAGGCTTCAGGAAGCCTCCAGGAACTCTGTTGGTCATCTTCCTGCAAGTGCCATGGAGCAAAACTGTCCAAAAAGTCTCTGATTCTTGCAGCAGCAGGGTATCACCAGCCTTAAAGTCCCTGATACCTTCCCTGTTGGTTGGAGTTCAGTTTCTTGAGTGTGCCTTGCACAGAGCTCTGCAGGGAACAAAACCTCCCCATGTAGAGCCAAGACAGGAGGCAGGGTTTGGTAGGGGTAGGTGACATATCTTTAACCAAAGGGCAGCAGGGCTCCCCAGATGTAGGATTTGGCACTGCTGACTCTGCTCTTGTGAAGCTACTGCTTGGGGTCACCACGACCCCCTTTCTCATAATGCAGGACTGCACCTCCAAGAAGCTGCTCCTAAGAAGAAGTTTTGCCAGCAGGCAGTAGTTTCAGTGCTTAAACAGATATCCAGTGCCCCAGAACCCATGTCTTAGACTGCCCAGACATTGAAGCTGAGCTTGCATTGCCCAATTATAAAACATAAGCAAAACTCTTAAAACCAATAAAAGGTAAAGGAGGGAAAAGGACATTCTGGAAAATCTGTATACTTCCATTTGAATACCAAGTCTGTCATCCCAGTCATTAATTTGTCACCTGTAGTCTTAGCAATGCATTACCACTGAGCCAGAGATTGTGTATATAATGAGGTATTAGCACTGTCAATCTTTTCTCATGGCACAGTCTTTATAAAGCTCTGTAGCAATCCTGAAAATGATGTGAAAAGCAGGAAGGCTCTTAAAGCTAGAAAAGATTTGCTCGGTAATGACTGCAACATCAGTGCACATGCAAAGGAGCTGCCAGGACTGGGATGTATCCCACTTAAAATCTTTGTAGCTGGAACATCAGAATTCAAATTCAGGGAAGGGGAGAGAAAGATGGGTTCCTCTGCTCAAGAGGGAAGATCCATAAATGGACACAGGCAGGTGGAATGGAAGAGCTCAGTGATGCCAAAGCTGTGCTAAAGAGTTGAAGAAAAGGTGGGAAGGGCATCCTGCAGTCTGGCAAGACAGGTAGGAAGAAAACTGTATGTTGCACAAAAAGAGAAAATACAGTCACAAAGCATACTCCTTGGTGTAGGGGGACTAGACTGTCAGGCCCTCGTTATCTGATGTGTCAGCAGCTCTAATTGCTAAACATCCTGGAGAACTGCACTTCACAGACTTATTGTTCTTTTACGTTTTTCATTAAAATTTCAGTAATTAAATGGCGTAACAATTTTATTTTCTAGAATAAACTTGCTGGTTTGTTCTTAAATTTATCTGTTACCAAGACTAAGTTGGTCCTGACAGACTTTAGGCAGTGACCAACCAGTAAGCCCCAGCTTCGGGACCCCCACATGATATGAAGGGAGTTATAAGAACAAAAAGAAACCTTAATTCTGTTTCTTAGGGGAAGAGGTGGAAATAGAAAGATCTCACCATATATTTACAAACAAGTGGAGCTCTTAGAAACCTTGGTGTTCTCTAATTATCATTGCTGCCCTTTCTCATGGGACTTCTAGACTAATACAGCTTGGTGAATAGTCCTTTATTTCTACGAAACCTTTCTAGAAAACCCTTCACTTATGTCATTTTTCATATCATTCCTATCTTTTTTTTTTTTTTTAGCTATGCTGGCAAGGTGCAATTTTGCCTGATTTTCACAAAGTTGATGGAGAAATATTTCAATTCTGATTTCCACATCAAACAGATTTAATAATCAAACAATAATTTCAAAGAAAACAAGTAGTTTCAGTCAACTAGGCAAGTTCATCACTGTAACATACAACTTTTTTTTTACCTCAGTTCATAATGAAAATGTATTGAATGTTCTGTTAGGAGGTATTTTAAAACAATTGGACCTTATGCCTTCAGTAGCTTCACTATGTAACTCAGGAAGATGCCATGAAGGTGTCCACTGAGAAATAATAACTATTTCCTCACGTCTCTCAGCTAACCTCTCAGGCTTCATCCAGGGGTTTGGAAGCATACGGAAAAGCCCAGAGCAAAAATTGTTCAGACTTAGCAAGCTTTCATCAACAGCAGCCTGTGAAAGAATATAGGGAATTTAATGATGGACTACAGGAGTTCATTGGCCACAAATTATATCAGTTCAAAAGCTGCCAGAGGTTCCACTTAATGTATTAAAATACTTTTGCCCTCATGAATGGATCATGGGGCCAGGGCATAGAAGAATAATGAGCAATATACTCTCTACTCTTACTGAGCAACCTTTGCACAGCTATTGAGTTTTAAGTGTCAACTGTCAACGGTGTTTGTATTTTTCCTAAACTGACTGACTTGACCTCAAAAACTTCTACTAATTGGGCTAAATAAGGGAAGGGAGGCTGATGTGGGAAACGTGTTTTGGAAGTAGGTTACAGCTTGTTGCCAGGCTGACAGGAAAATGCTGTTTCCGCAAACTCTGAGCAACAATAACACGATGATTGCCTTTCCCCAACATTGGGCTGTTATCTCCCACGCCCCACAGCAGCATAGGTGTGCCAAATGAGAAGCTCTGGTCAAGGCAAAATAAACCCTTCTTCTCATCCTTGATCCAGGTAGTTTGTGATCCAGCCACAGCTCATGCCTGACAAAGACCTTGGTTAGCAGAGCTGAGTGGAACAGAGAGAGCAAGGACTGGAGTGGGCAGGAAGGAAAACCTCTTCAATGAGGTTTTGTATTAGCAGGTAACGTTCAATAAGAGACGGTCTCTAGAGTGAAACAGTTTTGGTGAGGACCTGATGTCTAGGCTATACCCATCTTGAGTGGGATGTATACGCAGCTCTAGGCCAGCCTTGTAAACTGAATGCCCATCTATCGCTGTGATGCATTCATTGCATTCCTGTCACATCTCCACCCCTTCAGGTTTCCCAATGAAATCCAGTTCCTGCAACTCAAGAGTGATCCGTGATCACTGAATTGATGTGTAGAGGGGGGACATTCGCTTTAAAAGCTCACCCCTGAGCTGCACAAATGCAGGTGCACCCTGCAGTGCTACCATAGCCTATTCAGCCTCTGCTGCTGCCAGCAGGGTAGATGTGACTGCAGATGGAGGGTCTCTCAGCCTTGTTGTAACACTGCTGTATCCATGTTAGTGTCCTCCTGGGCTTGGGTCCAGGGCCATCAGTGGCCTCTGGAGCCCTCAGCTGCACTATCTGCAGAACCAGCCAGGCATTGATTCATTTAAACTTTTCACTATTGTTTTACTCCTCTTGATTTTACCATGCAGCTTCAGATGGTTCCTTACACCTTGCTTATCTTTCTTGGTCAAGTAGTCCTTCTTGATCTCCACAGCTCACAAAATGGATCTCCAAGTGACACAGTGTAGTCTATGGCAGCATCTGGCAGTAGGGGAGGACAGGAAGGCTCCACAAACTAAGCCATCCAACACGCTTTTTTCTCTTGCCCAACCATCCTACAGTGGGAACTCCACCTTTCCCATCTAGGCATTGGATGGGGTCCATAAACACTGTGGGTAGAAGAAAGGAGGATGCATCAGTATTGTATACATCTCCATCTTAAGGGCTAGAGTGATAACACACTCTCCCCACTAACAGCAGGTGGGGGAAAGCTATCCTTGTACTGTAGTCTTTGTTTGTGCTATTACTTTTAGGTAATTTAGATATCCACATAACCTATTTCAGTTCACTCATTTCCAAGACTGGAGAAAGGCCCTGGTGCAGATTCAGGAACTGGATTCCACAGCTGCTGGTCCCATAAAAAGCCTGAGGACAGTTGTATAGCATAATTACTCAGCCTTTGTTTGTTTTGGTTTTTTTTTCATTGGACATGTAAATGACAAACAGATAAACTAAAATGCCTTTTCTTTTTGTAAAATTGCACTGAAGAGCAGAGCGATTCTGTTTTCATTGTCACATTTTGGACACTGTGCAAGTATTGTGTTACATCTACATGGGAGATTCTACAGCACTACCAAGAAAATTTACTGACATTAACATTTTTACAATGGATGAACAAAGAATTAATAAGGATGATGCATATAAATTATGTGCTTGATAGGAATATACTATTTAAGTCTATGTAAAATTAGAAAAGGAGCCTAAGACTTTCTTTACCTAATTTTTAGTTCATGGCTTATTGTAAGTAGTAAATTCTACTTTTCAGTTATTTACAATCCTAATGGTGTTGCTTTCCTTTAAGTGCTGAATACAGATAATGTTTTATTTATAGATAAATATATATAACATTTATACAGGAGCTGGGGAAAGTAATAATTAAATACACATAAAATATCTGAATAACTGCAAAGTAAATAAGAATAACTAAAGAGATGAAATTATGTTTATATTAGTAGAAAAATTATCTCCTATTTGTGACTAAATTCTGCCAATAATATATTACTGCTGTTGTCATATTTTGCACTACAAAATTAACTTGTCACTACTGCAGCAATTCTTTATGAGAGATGTATTAAGGTCATGTCAACATTCCTAAGTAATCAAAAATATTTCACAAAGGCAATGATTAAGTTTTAGAAAATAAAAAGGGATTCCGACTACAGATTTACTCTATAAGTGATGTTTTTGGCCACTAAATCTGAGCATATGTGAGCCTGTTAAATATTAACAGACAAGTGCTACGAAAGGATTAGCTTGGACTGTGAGCAGATACGGTGAGAGGTAAGCCCTTCATGCTGGGTCTGAGTAGAACTGACAGTGCAATGGTTTTTGATACCTCTGAGGTGAAAGCAGGAAAGTGGATGCCTATTTGATATTCTAAATAGCTATTTTTTTTTTGTCAGAACATAAATTAAGTGGAAATAAGAGGAATTTTTCCAGTTCTTAGTGCTGTTCCCACATTTGGCAGTTATAAAACATCATAGATAAATGTTATTGAACACAATTTTTTAAATAAAGAACATCCTTTTATTTTACTTGGTCAAAACCCCTGAAAACTAGTTTGTGACATCTTTTTATCCAGGAAATCTAACGGGTGGGAACATGAAGTAGGTTCTAGCATGTGAGAGGATGGTGATGGCCTCCTAAGTTTTCAGTTAATCTTTGTCTGCTGTTTTGATATTTCTGGGAGTGTTATTTCAGGCAGATTTACTGAGAAGTTGCAGCAGCATCTTGTTAGTTTCATCCATGCTGTTAGAGTTGAAAAGTAATCCTGAACAGCTTCTATGAACTAAACTGTAAGCTGGGCTGGATCTGGTAAAAACTCAGTAACTATACTCAAGATGGGTTACATAGGAATCCCCCTTAGGAGCTGTGGTTGGTGCCTGGGTGCAAGAGGCTGTCAGTTCTCCAGGCTGTTATATGCTGGTGGCATGCAGATTTAAGTGTTTCTCTCTATTTCTGGACTCCTAAAAGCTTCCTAGGTGACTAAATATGGGTCATAAAATGTTTCATAAATCACAGATTCACAGAATGGTTTGGGTTGGAGAGGACCTTTGAAGATCATCCAGTCCCAACCCTCCTGCCATGGGCAGGGATATCTTCCACTAGATCAGGTTGCTCAAAGCCCTGTCCAACCTGACCTTGAACAATTCCAGTGATGGGACACAACCTCTCTGGGCAGTCTGTTCCAGTGTCTCACCACTCTCAGAGTAAAAAAATTCTTCCTAATACTAATATGTAGGTTTGAACTCATAGTCAGTGAAGCGTTGTTGGGATTCAGAGATAAACAGAAACATACACTTCAGCAGAAACATCTGCTGGGCTTGGGGCTTGGTTTCACTTGGGACCAAGATCTGCACTGACTGGTCTGGGTGGTCAGACATAGAAAGACTGAAGATGTCACAGCATGAGATGAGCTCCAGGTCTGGTCTGGAGACAATCACCCTGCTGAAGGCAAGACTGTCTTTGGAGAGATGTTTCACCCACCTTGTTGGAGATATGTCCATGTGTCTTATATCAGCTGAGGGAACAGACTGCTTCTCACAGAAATCAAGCAGTTGGTAAAGGGCTTGGCTATCACTATGACACAGAAAAAAATAATACATAAAAAGAAATAATAGGCTATGGCTGGAAAGGGAATTTGCCTCTGTGTGAAGTGATTGTAAGACTGCTGCTAGAATTGCATGCCACTGGAGAGGTTGTCAGAGAGGGGGAATTCAAAAGAAGGACACAAAAAATAATCCAGAATGGGGAGGGGATTCTTAGGATACAGAAGGATTCAGTTATTCAGCTTCTTCTTCTAGACAGGGTGAGAGGTCTTACTCATTTTAGATGGGTAATGAAAACACATGAAAAAGTGCTGGCTTTGGGGTTCTTTTACAGGCATGAATTCTTGGGAAAGAAGGAGAAGGACCCTAATAGGGTTGCAGTCTACTATCAGCACTGGCCAGGGCTGTGCATTTGCTTTGGTAGTGATACAGGAGCAACACCCACACATTCTCCCTTCCTCCCCCAGAAAGCTGCACAGCTCCTCCAGCCCTGGCTCTGCCATCCTGCAGACAGCAGCTTACAGAGATTCAGTAGCTAGAAGCTGAACTCTGCCAGATAAACTCAGCCTTGAAATAGGACACGATTTCCTTGAAGTAAGGAAATTAACAGCTGGGATGATTTACCAAGGGAATTGCACAGGCTCTCAAAATGAAATTAAGTCTCTTCCTAAACTGGCTGTCATCCAGTTGCAGAGAACAGCCCTACATCCCGTTTATACAGAAGACCAGAGCACACGAACAGAGGGGTTCCTTTCACCTCTACAATCTATGAAAAATACACCTGACATTTATTTACACTTCGGTTCCTGATCATGCTGACTTTGCATCAGTGTGTGCTCCCAAGATGACTTGAGGCAGATGCAGCGCTACTCTATTTGCCACTTGTCAAATTTGGCAGATACAGGGAGGAGGGAAAAGGATCACTTGCAAAAAATTAAAAAATGTATTTTCCTCACTTTCTTTTCCTAATGTTCACTGTAGCAGCTGAGAGAGACTAAAGAACCAACATCCTGTACAAAATTTCACACCTGTTTAGTCAAATTTTCAAAGTTATGTGGCTGTAGAGAAATTCTACCTTTGGAGGCAGAAGTACCCATACAGAAACAGGTTACTCAGATCCCAATAATCAGCTCCAGCAGTCTGCATTTCATTCATCTCCAACCCTTCCAGTGTGTCTTGCCTGAGCGAAGCCCACAGCCCTGATGGCTGTGCCTCGGCTGACACAGATGAGGATGCACCCGTGAGGAATGGGAACACCATCATGACCTCCACCTTCTTCTCTGATCCTGGTGCCTGTTGGCTATGAAAATGGTGGTGTATCTGGTTTACACACATGCTGGCCCAGCCTTAATGTGCATTCAGAGCAAGCTGTCTTTCTTAGGCATGCCAGCTGCAATGCAGAGTAAAAGGAAAGGCGAACAGGCACTTAAATGGGCTTTGAAGTCCTCATTGCGATACAGTGAGACTAAAAGCCTCTTTGCTGCCAAAAAAAAAAATCAATTGGCAGCGGTACAGTCTCTCTCTTCCCTGTATCCCCTGCTTACACTCACACCTTTACTCCGTTATGTTCTTCCACAAACTGACACCAGTTAAGACGCAGCAGCACACGTCATCTGGAGCTATCACATGACTGGCCTGGGAGAGTTCCCTGCTCCTCTCTTCTCATAACTTGCCTTGATCACCTGCCTTCCACCACAGAGGCAGACACGGCACAGGGATGGCAACACCTCCCCGCATCTCCCTGTGAGGCTGGGGTGTGAAGCCAGGTGATGGCGGGGCCAGCAGCACCACTGGGACCCAGCTGTGGGTTTTCCTTCCCAAAACCCCATAGGTTTTGGTCACAGCGCTGCTGCGGTGTGGCTTGGCAGCTTTGAGCAGGCATTTGCCATCGCTAAGCCTTTGCTTTCCTCCCTTCCTTCATCTTGCAAGCTCCTGAGATCTGGGGTTCTTTTCTTTTGCTGGGCAATATAGAGTATCATGTCAAATAACAGATAAATAACCTGTAACAGTCTGTGTTGCTCTGTTCCTCCCTTGGCTGCATATGTAGCACCTCTGTTACTTGATGATTGTCCATCCTGGTCAATCCAAGCAGGTTCCTGAGCACAAGACCATGAGTGCCTCCCCTAAACAGCTCCCTGACCCCTATTTTGGCTGAGCTAGCGCTCCCCCAGAGCAGCTTCCAGGCACAGGCTGTTAGTGAAGGCAGCAGGGTGAGTGAGCATCACTAGCAGGCAGTGTGCCTACAGCTGCCTCCATCTGCAAGCCAGATGGTGAACTGGCACTGACATGGACTGTCCCACAGTGGTTGGTCCCGATGCCCAGGGAAGCTTCTGGGCTTGCTTCATTTATGAGTATAGACATGTGGACATAGTTGGCATGTCCATGAGTCCATACAGCACTGACACAGACAGTGTCTGTATACAGATGGGGCATAACTGTACCCAGAGAGCAGGACCAACAAATGCAAACACTGTCTTTTAAAACCAAACTAGACTGAACCAGTAGCCCAAAAGGAGTGGGACATAAAGCAGCTTCATATCCATTTTACTGCTTACATTCCTCAGCTGCTCCAGAGACTGGAGCTGTTTCTGACTTATTTAGGGCTATTGTTCTGCCTATAATGTGACCTGTACCAGAGCTCATGGTACAGTCCTTGTGAAGAAACCTTGTTGGCAGTTGTCCTCTACTGCTAAAATATTTCTGCAGTCATACCCTTGGCTTTTCCTTCATTTACTGAAGAGGGGTCGGAGTAAGAAAGTGGATCTTTAAGTTGCAAAAAAAACCCCAACATATCAGAGCACTGGGAATAGCATATCAAAAGCAATAGATTGTATCTTCATGGCTAATTCTTAAATAACCAAATGGATAAAATTCTACATTTAAGTGCTCCCAAAGTCTGTAGGCTTTGTACTCCAGGTAGATTTTGCATTTTTGTATTCTTATTACTCAGCTTTGTATCTGAGGTTGAAAAACAAGGAAATATGGAAAATATGAGGTAGTCCCAACAGCTATTTATATCACTGTAAATTATGGAAAACAAGCTTTCCCTTGAATAATGCTTGCATCACCTTTTTCCAAGCAGCTGCACAAAATCATTACGCTTTGCAAAATTAATATGTTTGCTTGACTTTGGAAAAAAACCCTAAATTGCAGATATCAGCATTTTGTTTTGATAACTTAAAAAATTATCTCCAAATGCCGATTCCTTGGATATGAATAACAGCAGAGGATTTTACTTAGAAATTGCCCAGTTTTTACTGTAAAAGCCAGTAGATCTTGGTGGAGGACTTGGGTTTATAATGAAATCTGAAAATGCTGGTTTAGTTATTTTACATCCCCAAGCTGGAGGGATAATTGAACTAGTTTCTCAGAAAAGCAAACTCAGGCTTGTGAGATGAAAATCCGACCACAAGATGGCATCTCATTCTCACAGTAACGTTCGGTAACGGGCAGGAATATTTCTGAAAAGAAAATGAAGCGGTGATGGGCATTTCAGTAAACCAAAACCATTTTAGACAGGGCACTCGCTTATAATGCTGCCCAGCATGGCACAGGACTGAAGTAGCAAAACATGGAGCAACGAGCATCTTTTCCACTTACCCACCCAAACTGCAGTTTCCTCCACTCATGGTCCTAATGAACATTTTGACTGAATGTTTTTAATGGCTGTAATTTAAAAAAACCCAACCAACCAAATAAATTTGAAACTGACAGGAGTATAATGCAGGCACTTTGAGGCTTTTAAAGGGAAGGCTGATCATTTGAGAACCTTTTGATTGTGAATTACTCCAAAAGACAATCTGTGGCTGATTTTCTTGGCAGCAAAATACTTTGTCATTCCCAAGGATGAGACAACTGTGTTCTACAATTCTCCACTTCCAGTACATGCCTAATATTTATGGTATGCTTCCAGTTATCAAAGAGTGACGAGACACAAAATCACGCAATGGGCTCAACTGAGAATTTTTTTAGTAATATTACCACAGGGAAAATGTGACTGGCTCTGGAATTGATATAGTATGAAAGATAAATTTAAAAATACACACATTTTAGCTGACACTGCTGTTTAAAATAGAAAGCTTTAGAAATTAAATATCTTTTATTTCTTATGTGCCCTATCAAATAGTACCTTTCCAGTCTCCAAGAACTCTGTTAATTAAGGACCCAATACATGAGTGTGGATACTCTCTGATCTCAGACTTTCCCTTTCCCAGAGTAATGCTATGACCCTGTGCACCAGCAGCAATGCCCCAGAGACCCCAGTGCTGTGGGGGACATGCCCCCAGAGGGAAGGAAGAGGAGAGGCAGTAAGGCTCCAGACTGGTCTCAGCTTCATGGTACCATCATTAGCAAATTCACCACCATCTGGTTTCAGCTAGGGTTTAAATAGGAGTTGTGCAATGAAGGATGTGGTAGGGAAGAACTGTTTGCCTGCTGGCTAGAAACTGCCTGAAATCTCCCTCTTGGCCTGAGTCATGCCTCTCCACACGGGTGGCTGAGAGTACAGGCAGCCTTGAGAGCAGGGTAGCACGGGCAAGCAGGCAGAAAGCATATGTACTGCAAGGTGGATAGAGCGGCCTGTGGAAAAAAACCCTAAACAACAGTCTATTTGGACAAGAGAGTTTCTTGTAAATCGCGGTCCTCCCTAAGGCTATTCCTCTAAGGGTGTGTGTGTACATCAGTCCTTGCTCAGGCACACTGCCCTACTTGCTTCCGCTGTTCTGCTTGCTCTGAAGAAACATACCTTGTAAATGTTATGTAAATCACAACCTCAGACAGCAAAATGCTGCATCCAGCTGAAACTGCAGTGGGAGTTTGAGGAGTCAGGCTGGTATCATCTGTATTGGTTTGACAGCAACTCTTCACAAAATTTTGTATGGGATCTGTAAAGACCATGAGAGGTCATGAACCCACCACAATGGCTCATCAGGAAGACAGCACCATATTTCCCAGTAAAATACTGACGCTCCAGCTCATCTGCTGAACCGTGAATATTGACTGCTACAGCACCTTTGTCTTACTGAAAGATTTCGCTAATGCATTGGACAAGTATCCCGCTGCAATTAGCATCTGAAATCTGAAAAACAAAAGCACAACTCTCTTCAGCTGTGGCTTGGAGAGATGCCATATCAAAGTTTTCCCAAGCTCTGCTCCTTTTGTAGCCGTGTAAGAGACTCCTTGTTCCAAAACATTAAGTGAATGATTGTGTGTTACTCCCATGTTTATTAGTGGGAGGTAACACTTTCCAAAGCCTTGTCTGTTCTTGAACTGAAAGAGCTGTATGCTAAAAAAATAACATTGAGAAGTGTTCAGAAAATATCAGGGAAAATATAATTGAAATTTTCCTTTCACACATTGAATTCTGTGTCATTTTTACCCAGCCTGTTTAAAAATGGCTCTGTTCTGTTTGCAGTGGGAAAACAATAGCATAGACAATTTATTCAGAACAATCACTTATTTGAGATCTGTTATAGTCAGAGAGCTTCAACAAAGCCTGTGTGATCAGAGAAGCTCATGAATGATACTACATCTCAGCACACACCTAATGTGACATTCCTGACACTCCATTGCCACCTGAAGAGCTGCAAAAAATTTACTTTAAGACACACTTCAGAGCTGAGAGCATCCTGCAAGAGCTTCCACAATTTAAAACACAGAATGGAGGGGGCTATTTTTAGATAAAATTAAGAAATTTGTACTCAGAATTATTAATAATTTGCTTCTACTGCTGTAGCTTAATTTTAGCTTTTCTTCTCTGCACTGTTTTCACCCAGGAGAGCTATTGCTCCACCCTGTGCTGCACCAAACCCCTGACACTTGGAGAAAAGCTCATGTTGAATGATGCTGTGCCAACAGAGCTCTCCAGAATTGAATGCTGCCCAGGTAGACATAACTTCTTTGTCTACATACCATGAATCTGAGGTTCCTCAGGCAGACAGGGAACAAGACTGACCAAGACTTGAGATCTTTGCACATAGTCTTGGGACAAGTTCCTTCATGATTAACACCTGAGAGCTGCAATGCCACACTCAAACTGCTTAGCTCTGAAGATTACCCCTCCTTCTACCTCTGTGAGCAAATCTTGGAGTACACTTGAGTTCTGGTACCTGAACTAGAGCAAGAACGATCTATGAACTGGCCTCTGTCCTCCACTCTGGTTCTCACAGGCAGAATGATCAGATGAGAGCTGCAACATATCTGCTGGTAAGTGCAGGTGCAGGTTCATCTTAAATAGCTTAAACTGAAGGTTTTCCCAGGGCTTCATTAATGAGGACATGTCCTAAAAACATGTGATATATGTATCTCATAATGCCTGCAGGCTTCTCAGATTCCACAATGAGTGGATCTTCACTAAAGTGATGCAAATAGTACAAAGCTAAATTAGATAATAAATTCAGCGTGTACTTCTTTCATTTAGTATTCCTTCAAGTTGGAACTGGATCATCTAAGATACTCACACCAGTTTCATAGCTCCCTTTCTGACCACTATACATCTTTTGCTATTGAAGGTCAGCCTACCTGACGTGGCAAGTCCTATAGTTAAAAGATGTTCCCATTGTCATTCATGAGCCCTCCTGACTCTCTCCCTTTATCCCACAACTCCTCACATGGCTCCATATGGTACAATCTGCTCTAGAGTTGTGACCAGGACACAATTAATATAATGTTCGATGAAACCTCCCAGGGTCCAACGCAGTCATGATATTCAAGCCTTACCTTGAATCAGTGTTAATTCAGATTTGCCAGTCATTATAGGGAAAGGAAGGGAAGGGAAAGGAAGCTGTGCAATGCAGTCAGTATAACCTTGGCAATGCTGCCTTTGTAGCTCCATGTTTCATATTGGTGTCACACTAGTACTGTCATAGATTACAGTGAAAATCTTAGAAGCCACAGGTCAGAAGACCTTTCCCACACATGGCTGCAACTTCCAACAGCCTGCCAACAAATATTTATTTAATGGGGATTCTGTTTTTCATCTAACAAGCCATCCTCCAGATATATTTTCCCTTACAGATGTTTTATCCAGACGCTTATTTCTACAAAGAGCTTGCAATTTTTCCTCCTTATGTTATCTATTAATTTGTAGTATAAGGCTTGCGATGGTTTTCAATTCATTCTGTTTCTTCATGGTCCATAAGGACATTGTTGTGACACAAAAAAAAAATTCAGTTAAGAATGTACATAGCCTAGGGACAGATCACAGACATGGATGTGCCTCAGAAATATAGCAGAGACTGGTAACATTCACTGGTTAGCAAGAAAATTTTCTACTTAGAGTAGATCCTTCCCATCTTGGTTAAAAATGTATTTGAAGAATGGGATTTAGAAGAGGATACAAATGCTATTACTCAGGAACAAAGAATATATTTAAGCCCTGAGGAGAAGCTTGGGCATTGCTCTGGTTCCACAATTAATAGATCTAATCTATTAGTAAAATCAGCAAAATCTCTTCAAAATGATGTTAAGGAATCCTTACCAAACGAGTATTGGTGCCATCATGGTACACAGAATATGCAACAGATCAATTAGCCTATAGTCTTCTATTCCCTTTCAAACAGGGAAAGGTAGCACCAACTGCCAGTAGCAGAAATAATAGTCCAGTGTTGCCATTTCTATGTCATGTCTACAACATTAAGGAGATAAAATGATGTTAAGACACCACTTTAGATGGAAATGAAGACAACTTCCCTCTGTCTCACTTCCAGCTGCCTACTACGAACTGATTTCAGTGTTCAGACTGCAGTTTTGGACCCAAGGTGCAGGCGCTGCTCCAGAGTGGTGGTGAGGATGTCCCATATGATGCTCAAGGGATGACAGTGCTGACAATCTGTGTGTAGACTTTTGCACTCACCCACACAAACCCAGCCTGGGTCCAGCTGCACACCACTGGATCTGGATGGAGGGACTGGACCATGAAGCCTAGCACTGTCATATCTGAAAGCTAGGTATGAAGACATTTATATGAACCCCTGAACTGGCCTGTAAGCATCTAGACTGTATTTGCACAGTTACCAGCACATTGGGCTTTGGAAGCTCTAGGGACCAGAAAATAATATTTGTTTTCTAGATAGGATTTAAAGAAGCACTATAGAACTACTTTACCAAATAAATAAATACACATTCATGTGCTGTGTATCTTCCTTAATTCTAAATTAAAATGACCTAATAATAATATCCAAACGTTTCGGTCAACTCACTTTTTTAGCTGTGTGACTTAAAAGAGGATTATCATGTGGCCATATTATTTACATATTTTTCAGGCAAGATTAAGAAAACACAGTGATTGGAAAAGTATCCCAACTGGGACAGCTAACATTTATGTGATACGTGGGCTGATTGGAGGTTTAAAAGTGCAGTTTGCTATGCTACAGCCAGTTACGAAACAAATGATCTGGCTCCAACATAAACTGTTAAGCTGAAAACATGCCAGAGGGAGACAGCTGTCAGTACATTAAAAAGTCATTTTCTCAGACAACAAAGACTTAAACCAATCATTTTATAAACGTATTTCTTTGCCCAAACAGATTTCCATAATTCTAATGGTTCGTCTGCTGCATGGAGAAATAAAGCAAGTTTTTGCTCATATGATTTGCAGGAATTTCAACTTGGGAAGAACAGATGGTGCTAAAAAATTGAACAAGCATAACAGTATTATCAGGCTTTCAACTACAAAATCCATTCTTTCTACACGCGTTTAAAATGGAAGCAGCTCATACTACAAACCTTTGACAATGGCCAATCCAGTTTGCATTTAAATGACACAGTTCCCAGTGTCAGGGGTCACATTTTGGAGTAATTTTCTCCAGATTTGTGACAAAGGCTTTGGATTATAAATTAAAGACATGGGCAAGCCTGCCAGTGGCATAAACTTGTATATTTCTATTAAATTGGTAGATGTAGGATTTTACACAGCATAAGGATCCAAATTCACACTTTCCAAACAACCTATGCTATATTTCATGCTGACCCAGGACACTGCCGGGACAGGTCTTAGTGAGGTTGGTCCTCCAGAAAAAGCTCAGAGCACTGTGTTTTCCACCAAATAATTTTGTACTTTTGTAGCATCATCCCAACAATTATTCCTGCATCTCCCACTGTCTTAACTCCTCTTCTGAAATACTACCTCTGTGACCCTCAGCCAGATAGAGAAATCAGAGATCCTGAATTACGCTGTTCTTCTGCACCTGCATATTCAATAGCCCAGAAGGTAAAAGCAGCACTCAAGTGTAAAAGCCTGAAATATCAGCCCTCTTGCTTCAGAAAATTAAATTCAGCACCAAGGTAATCCATTACCTGGATTGCTGTGGGTTAGTCCCAAAAATCATGAGTACTGAGGGGACAAGAAATGTCAAGTTCACTAATTCAAGCTGGAGAATTTATGCGAAAGGAATGGGGTGGCTTTACAACCCCGTTAATGTCTGTGCTGGCATGGATAATTTTCAGCTGACAAGCTATTGCTGGATAAAATACATTCATTTACTTTGCCTTTCACTCCTGTTCAGCAAGCCAGCTCTTGACAGAGCTACTGTCTCTGTTTTTATGCAACTTATTTTACCTGTTACTTTTCTTAAAGGCACAGTTCCTGGTGGTGTTCTGTAGAAATCATTTTTTTTCTTCTTCTTCTTGCTTGCTATTCTACCCTTTTTCCTTTCCTTCTCCCACTTCTTCTCTTCTTTCCCTCCTTTGCTTCCTTTCTTCTCTCCTTTCTACCCATCTTCACCCTTTCCTTCCTGTGCCTAAAATCTTAGCCCGCTGTAGAGAAAAAAAAGAAAAATTACCTGTTTGGATGCTAAAACCCAGAAGCCAAACAGCAAGGAAAATGAACCTTCCAATGTATTTATTTCTAAATTGTGTAATTTGGGGCCAGGCTGCTGAGGGCTTTGAAAACATGGGGCTGATAATAAGGTCACCCACTAGGATTTAAAACCACCGCTGTCTCTACAGTGCAGCATTGAGAATGACAGGTGGCAGCTGTGCGCAGATACGATCTGTTAAAGCAGTAACAATGATTACTACTCAGCGTTCCTCTCCAGAAGCAGCAGCACTAATGAAAATGTGATCTGCTGTAACTAACCTAAATATGTCATTACCGGCAACTTCTAAGCCAAGTCTAATGGCACCGGTTGCACACACCACCGGCAAGGCCCACAGCTTCTGCTTCCTGAGAGATGGTGATGTACTGGCTCCACGCTACAGCACAGGGAGAAAAGAGCAACCACATAAATCTGCCTGCCTGGCGTCTGGCGAATCTGCCTTTTTCCAAGAGACAGACTCCGCACAGCTGGCTCTGCCTGGCTCCAGAGGCGCCTGCCCTGCGTGGGTGGGAAGGTGCCTGTGTCTGTGCTCTGCAACCAGGAGTGCTCTGAGCTCCAGCCAGGCCTGGCCCCTTGGCAGAGTGGCATTCTTCCTTGGTGTCCCTTCCCTGGCCAGGGGCTGCTCACCTCAGCTGAGCAGCATGATTCAGTGCTCAGTGGAAGGTAAATGTAGATGCTGCTGAAATTTCCTCCAATGTGGAGATGTTGAAAATGGAGAGTTGTTCAGGGCTTTCAGTTTTTTGCCTGCACCCATTCATCATCCGCTCCCCAGTCTGGCCATTTCAAGTCTGGCGCTTCTTTAAGGCCCAACACTGACTTCACACCTGTCTTTTTCTAGGACTGGGCAGATCCACAGTGAGGTGCAGGCCAGCCAGAGCGCCGGTAGCCCTGAATCCCTGGCCCCTGGCCCTGTAACCCCTGGCTATGCCAGGGTTCCTATGGGTGACACAAGGGCAGGTCCCAGCACACAAAGAGCTATCAGCTCTGTGTTCCACCACACAAACAATGAGGTGATGGGAGCATCAGTCATGCTGTGGCATGGAAGTGCTCCCATGCTGGGCTAATGTGTAAGTTCACCTCTGAGGGAAGACCTCAGTGAAACATGCAGTGGACATATACCCTGCAAGCATCAGATCTAAACGTGCACAATCTGGTCTTAAATAAAACTTGCTGTGGAACGTGTCACGTTACACAGAAAGAATATTTTAAAAGCACACCACTTCTAATTAAGGAAATACTCTCATAAACATTGTTTTGAGCATTTACTACATATAAATGAAAGACAGGAAAGGAAAAACTTTTTTTCTCAGCCTCTTAGTATTTTTAATGCAATCACTTAAATGAGCATGAACTATGCCCATTTCCAGTTCAGCATTGTATTGCCACTGTACACAGAATTTTCCCGGGAAGGAACAAATGAGTGTACCCAGGTCCTCTTCCAATTTTCAAGTGTACAGTCAGTAATCCTGTCTCAGACACAAACGTGCACACACACCTTTTGAGCTCTTGCTAAATGGACACCAGACAGGCTGTGAGGCCAAGTCAGACAGTGAAGTGACAGTGGTGCTACCTTCTTCTCTGGGCCACCTACGGTGACATGCTCTTTGGCAGGAACCACCCTGTTCCTTACCACTTGCTCGAACAGGAACAGGAAAGTCAGCTTCACAGTAAATATTTACAAAGTGAGCATTTGTTGTTATCATTTTTAAATCACTGTTTGCTCATTACATTGCCCATCCCTTTTATGGTGATGCAATTGATGGTTACTTCTATCACCACTTTAGTATCACAGGTAGTTCTGTCCAGTTGCATATGAAGATATAATCTTTCTTCTTAAATATGTGAGTGAATTGTAGATCCAAGAGAGAGGAGCCCAGCTGAATGAAACTGTTGCAGTGGGATACAAAATCTGTATGTCCTGTATGACAACTCTAGATGCGATATTCTTAGGTGTGAGGACTTCTTTGTTTGGAAATTCAGCTAAGACACCCATTTGTATGTTTTTATTTTCTTTAGATGGCATTTTTTTAACCAATATGTATCATAAGCATCCATTTGAAGAACCTTCATCTGTCAGTCATCAACACACCTTAGCCAGCTTGGATGTTGCATAAAATAAAAGGGTTCATCTGTGAAATAGGCTCTCTTAAATTAAAAGAGAGCTGTGAGGTAAATTATGCCCATCTAACAGCTAAGGTAGCGTCTGTATCTGTAGCCTCTACAAGGTTTAATAACCAAGGTACACTCTGTACTTGGGAGAGGACAAAATCTGCTGAAAATTATCATCAGTGCACAGAACTATCACTCAAAGCAGGCATCCACGACGGAGACAGCTCTGATCCCTAGTTTTGGACACTGTGCTGTTTCCTGCAAGTGCATTTGCATCTACTCCTTTTTTTAGCTTAGTTGTGTGATGAATCCTAATGGGAGTTGTTCTGAGCAACCCAGGTAAGAGTGGGCTAGGGATGAGCTGCAAGAGAAACTGTGCTGTTTGTTACAGCTTTTAAGATGCTTAAACAGCCATACTGATGAAATGTTGGTAAACATCTGCTGCCAACATTTGTAAATAAATATAAACCAACCTAAATATTCCAGGGCTTGTTGCTCTGTTTCAGGCATGGGTCTCTTGGTGGGTTGGGCTTTTTGTTGTTGTTAAATCTACATGTAGTTTATGCACAGACTTAATTTCTTTAGACTGTTTAGCTGCCCAGGGGTGAATTCACTATGCTGTTCTTTCGTACTCCTCAATGCAGATTACTCAAGACTGAACAGAAAGGGAGGATGACTAATTCTGATTGTTATTTATTACTGATATTATTTATTGGTGACAAAGCAAGCTGTAAAATTCAAATTTCCTCATGGCAGACTGGGAAGAGACATTAATTGCAAGCTTGCTTTATATGAGTTCCTTTTGCAACTTACAGAAGAAAAATATTTCATAACATTTAGGAGCCCTACCCAAAGCTCGGCTGTGTTTGGCTCTACAGAAATCAGAGATGGAGTTTTGCAAGTCTGAATCTTTACTTTTGGCCTTTCACCAGGGTCACCCGTGCGATACAGCAGCTCTGGGACACCACTTATGTCAGTGCATCCTCTCCCCCCCACGCTTCCTCTCTGACTTGTGATCGTACCATATCTCTGTCTTCTGTTTCCACAACAGTTACTTACTGGGAAAAATAATATTATGAAAATTGTACTAGAAATCAGCTATTGGGTACTTCTTCAAGCACCTTCCACAATAAATGTTACTTGATGACTGTTGCTATCATTTTGCACCATAGTGCCCCAGGGAAATAAAAGCTGCTGTGTCTCAGATCTGATTTCCTTTCTGACAGCTTTGCCTCTGCAACAAACAGTGCCTCTAAGTCAAGGGTGCTCAAAGGGAAACTCGCATTTTGGGGAAAGCATTTAAAATATTATGAAGAAATTAAAGGGCTTCTCGATAGCCAGATTTTCCTATTAGAGTATTACTTTCTGATGGCTGTTAGTTAAGTTTTACGACGTTATTTTACAACTTGTCCAACACATCAGGGACTGTGCACATTTTAGACTTTTGTTCTTGCTGTTGATGCTCTGCATTATTATCTCTCAAAGAACATGGCTTCTAAATAGATTGGTGAGATATAATATAGTCTCTTGACATTTCTTGATTATTTTTTAAAAAAGTTCAAGTATTCTTTTCCCACTAGCTAGATCAAATATGAGCATAGCTGTATTACTCTGCACAAACAAATGATCTTTTTTTTTTTGCTTCCAGATGACTGCAATGCTTATGAAAGCTGCCAGAATGGATTAAAATCATTCATGAATTTGTAATAAGGGTCTTTTGCAGTAGGAAGGATACACTGGCAAAGGATTCATCCTTGTTAAGAGCACACTCTGCAGTTTTGAAACACTGGCCTTTCAGAGTTGAGCAAATAATTCAATGTCCTTTTGGCTTTGTTCCACTAATGACCCATTGGAATACAGCAGAATCCTAAAGTCAGAGAGCAAATGGGGTCTTCTTACTGGGACTGGCTTCTAACTGCATTTGATATGCTACTGTATGGATGGAAATAAAAAGTGAGGCTTGCACTTGAGGAACTAAGCATTCAGGGAAAAAAAAAAAAGAGGAGCTACTTGGTTTCTTTGCAGTGATTTGTAACAAATATTAAGATTGTATTAATGGAGTGTGAGGGGAATTGTGTGTATGAGTGCAAGTAGCAGAAGCAGCAGTGGAACACATATTAAAAAGGACTGCAAATGAAGAGGCGGCTAATAAACATGGTAAGTAAGTGGAAGCTCTTGCTGACTGGCAACTACCCCATTCCCTCACCTAATTTCTGCATATTCAGATATTTTCAAAAGCAGGTTTTTATTTTCCAAAGCAAATAAAACCTGTGAGCCACGGTTTAGGCTCTGTAATTCTCATAACAATGTTGGAAGATCACACATCAGCTGCAAACTCTTCCTTCAGCTCTGAAAATTCAACTTCAAGGACAAACATCCGTGATGCTCATTTTGTACCTGTGCCTATCACACATGTGGCCTGATACCCACGATCCTGAGAAAGTGCCGTGCATGACTGTTAGAAACCAATTCTATTTAAAAGAATTTCAATGTCCAGAAGCCTTTCACGGGCAAACTTGCAACCTCTACACAGAAAAAAAACAGGTGGGTAAGGATTCAAGGCATGATCTGATGATTTACTAGCATCTAGCAATCAGGCTACTAGATTGCACTAAAAAGTATTTCATC
The DNA here is from genome assembly GCA_033439905.1 of Ceryle rudis. NCBI lineage: Eukaryota > Metazoa > Chordata > Aves > Coraciiformes > Cerylidae > Ceryle > Ceryle rudis. Next base: position 3,795 of record JAAGNO010006043.1, on the reverse strand, counting down.
AAGAGAGGGAGCTCCACATAAAAAAAGGAGCATAGCAATGAAAACTGTCATTTACGGTCTTACATATACTTTGGCTCCACTGAGATAAAGTGTTCTGCATGAATCACAGAGGTACAGTGACAGTTTGGCCAATGCTCAGATAGTACATCAGGGAAGAGAACTGCACATAATAACGCAACATCCTGTTTGGAGTCCTAAGAGGCAAAAAATCTAGCAGTGATCACTTCCAAGGCTAGTAACTCAGTTCTTATTGCCTTCATAATGACTCCACCGTTATTTAGTCAATGAAAATGGAGTTTGATATTGAGCATCAAGAAGATAAATTAATAAAATGAGTGTCACTCATACATCCACCATCTCCTTTAGTGGAGGCTTGCAATGATACAGTATACTCTTAAAGTACGTTGTCCTCCTCTTTAAGGTGCTGAAATGGTTGAAAGAGAGACAGAAGCAAAGCCTTTCTTCACTAAATACTTCTTTTGCTTTCCTGAAGAAAAAGCTGTTAAAATTTAGTAAATACATTTTCCATTAGAATTAATAAATAGTTCATGTTATAAAAGTCTTCTGGTTTACCTACCACCTTGGCTAACAGTGAAAACACAATAAAATCCTTTTAGGAGCTTCAGATTTGGCACTAACACCATGAATGAAGTGCCAAATGCCAGGATGTTGGCCTTATGAATTTTGGTGTAAAACCAAGTATTCCAAACAAACCTACTATATTCTAATTAATTAAAAAACAAACAAACAAGCAAACAAAAAACCCTCAAGAACTGACATAAACCATAACAGGCAAACCCAAGAAAATTTAATCTTATTTGAGGTAAGTTTCCATCCTCCCATCCTGCCTCTCTCCTCAGCTCCAGTCAGTTCTCTTCTGTGCCTCAAGTCATGCTGGAAAGAGAGCAGACTCTTGGCTGGGGACCCCAGATGTCTTAAGGTCAATGGATATAGCCCCTGAAGACTTGCCTTACATCTAAAATAGCATACCAATGATTTTATAACTCTAGCAGTTAAAAAAATATCCACCGTAACAAATAAGGGGATATCATTCATGACTTAGAAACCAAAAGACTGAGCTCAATCTCCAAAATCCATCTTGTTAAAGCTGGTTATAAGACAATAAATAAAGGCTAATGAACAGAAGACTCATTGTGTCATGTCTAAAATTAGACTGTATGAGATTTGCATTGTCACGGGCTTGTGGAACAAGTCAAAGGCTATTATATTATTGCTTTAAGCATTGTATGTATCTTTATCAATTTGATAATTACAGCCAGTTTAGTACATTGCCAGTTCAATGGGTGACAGGATAATTTCTTACAGGAACAAACAACCGAGTCGGTATGAAGAGGGGTAATTAGTACAAATTGCAACATCAAAAAAAAAATGCAAACAGCGAGTCTTCTGCAGTTCCCAAAAGAAACAGCACAAACAGGAAGGACAGCATTACCTCGGTTTATCACTGTGCTCCTGAAGGAGGTACTTGGTCCTGCTACTGACTCTCATAGCTGTTTATTGTACCCTGACTTGTACAGCCAAAAGCAGCCTTGTTGGCAATGCCCTATGTGAGATGCAGCCAAGCACCAGCAGAGGAAAAGAGATGAGAACAAGGAGCTGGGAATTGAAGGAGGGTGTGGGAGAAGCCATGATTTAGATCGTATGAAGTGGCCATGGAATTGCATCTTAAACTGCTTAAAATAAGGAGGTTCATTTTGAGAGAATTGAGTTAAAGAATGATTGTACGTGTGGCAATCTGGGCAGGCCTGAGAAAAATTGCATCCTCTAGCTGGACCAGTGATGAGGACGCAGGGATAGGCCAAGGAAGACAGAAAGTTTCAACTGAGCTAAGCCTGGCTCGTCACAGGTCCCACTCTGCCCAATATACCACTGTTCTCACATGCCTTATTATACTGCCCAAAACTGCATATAGCACAGTGATTCTGACCAGCAGATTTAATTAAGAAAATCCAGGTTAAGGTCTGAAGAAATACAGACATGTAACAGTGAGGAGGGAGCAAAACAGTGGAACAATGCCCCTGTATCACCAGATGAAACCATAAACTGAAACTGAGCAGGACAAAAATTTAAAACTGACAAAAAATTAAAACAAAGATATAGGGTCAAAAAAAGAGAAACATTGGAGCTTGGAGTTTGCCTTTATACCACCAAAACACATACATTTCTTGGACTATCTGTGTAGTTAGGCTGATTTCAATCAACTAAGCATCTGTAGAATGTGTGGTTTGATACATATGCAGAAATATTTCACTGAGCTGGGAAGCAACAAATCATAACACAGGTCCGGTGCAACTCCTTCAGAAATTAATTTCTGAGTTTCTGCTACCATAATATTGTTAATATACTAGCAGATCCCGTGAAGAGGAATAAAAGTTGGTTGCTGGATTAAATAATAATTTAGAAGACCTAGAAGCACCTGCAGTGTGCATGCACTCATAACAGAAAACTGATGTGATATAGATTGCTAAATTCAAGAACAGCTAAGTGCAGATTAGGAAAGAGATCATTTATGAAAGCTTTCTGAACAGAGTATTTTAGACCATAGAATAGTCTCACAAGAAACAAGCAGAGCCGCAACATGTGACAACTACTGAGGACAAAATAATGCAATGGTATAAGATAAGACTGTGAGACAACAGATCCATGCACATGCATTCCTGTGCTTGGTGAAAGGCAACTTCAAATGAGAACAGGATGGCTGCTAAACAAGCATTAACTATGACAGGAACAAGCCCCTCGAACAGCAGTTCTCACTTTCTACGTGACCTCTAATATTGTAATTGCCTTATCCAGCCAGTTTGGTTTCATGCATGCCTCCCTGTCCTCATACCACTTTTCTCTTACAAGTATAACCTCTGCTACAAAATGCGAAATATATTTGCAGTTTTCCTCAAGTACTATTGATTATAGCATTCCTTGAAATGCCAAATTGGCTTTCCTTTCAGACCATCCACATTTTCACACAAAAGCATTTCTAGACCTGTTTTCTGCTATGACAGCTGTTTTGTAGCCAGAAAAGTAAGGGGGTTTTTAAGTATCAGTAATAAAAAGTAATAAAAGTGTGATATATGCCAAAGTACTTGAAGCCACTCCTAACTGGAGAGCTGCAAAGGGGAGCACTACCTTTTCCCCTAGCCCTGTCTATCTCTGTCTTACACTATTAAAGGATCAGCTGGTTAAAGTAATCTTTTCTGATTATTGCCACCTTTAATACCTGTGGCGGAGATTAGCACCAATGATGTAGAGAGCTTTAGGTCCTTAAAAGATTTTATTTTAATAAGGTGGACGAACTTTGGAAGAGACACACCTAAATTTTTCAACTAGAATTCCACCATTTTCAGCCTACCTCCATTAGAACTAAAAAAAAACCACACCAGAAAATGCACAAAAAAAACCCCAAACGAGACAACGAAACAAAACCCCGAATCGAGCTGTTTTAGCACGGAAAAACCTCTTCATCTGCATGCGAATGAAAAAATAAAATTGCATGTGCGAAACAGATCACCACTAATTATATGACGGCGGCTCATCCTACTGCTACGAATCTAATTACAGCTCTCAAACAAGATGACTTTGAATAAAAACTTTCCAGAGAAGCGCGGTGCCGAACGCCCCAGCCCCTCGCATGCCACGGTCAACACCGACCGTTGCCACCCACCCGGCCGGGGCCAAGTCTCCTGACAGGAACGGCTCCCCGCCCAACGGCTCCCCGCCCAACGGCTCCCCGCCCAACGGCTCCCCGCCCAACGGCTCCCCGCCCAACGGCTCCCCGCC
>JAAGNO010006042.1:0-12158 GCA_033439905.1 Ceryle rudis | reverse complement strand
GCCCCAGCAGTGGTGCTGCCCCGGAGCCGAATCGGCAGCTGTAAAGTTCTTCCCTAAAGGGACTTGGGGGGCACTGACTGGGCTAAATAAGCCAAAAAGAGCTCCTCAGCTGCTTCCTACCACAAAGGTTGTGGTGAGAGATTATTTACTCCTTCCAAGTTCTTAACTGAAGCCTGGTGAATGTATTCTGGTGCTTTTTATTCCTGTTTGCGTACTTTCACCACAGGCCTGTGAAGGAGATGTGTTAGCGAAGCCCTTGCTCTTCTCAAAAGAGTAGGGGAGAGGTCTGTGGGTCATGATGAAGCTCAGAACCGAGCTAAACCTTCCCCACCTTCAGAAATCTCACCCTGATTCTCATGCAGGGTCTCTCCTTCAAAGGGCATTGCAGTTTCCTTGTGGGCCTCTGTACATTTATGGTGAAAGCTGGTTACTTCCATGGGCTTTACCTCCAGAAACAACCTTGTGCAGCCTCAGAGTGCAGTAGAAACTTAGATCTTTGTCAGAATCATTCTAATGCTTCCTTTATCCTACAAGCTTTTGTGAGATTTGGTTTACTGTCCCAGGAGATTTATCAGTTTTACATATTGATGAGCTCATGTGTGCTTTTATTATCGCTAGGCCCTCCCAAGTGGTGAAGATGATGAAGACGACAGCGATAGCGACAGTGATGATGACGACGTGAAAGTTACTATCGGCAACATTAAAACTGGAGCGCCATCGTACATGTACGTATGGCCGATTACGATCGTGTCCATGTCTGTCGGAGGCAGCTCCGGCGCCTTGGTGGGGATTGGAGGTGGGGATGAGAGCTGATTGTCTTCTGGGAGACCCAGGGAGCAATGGCTGGAACACTGGAATGGGACTGGAAACTGATGGGCAGCTCTGTCCTGCAGTTGCCTGATGGAGAATCCATCTGTAAAATAGGGATGGTAATTCATGGGTCTGCTGTTGGGAAACGAACCGAGTAATTACTGTGCTTCGTCAGGCAGAGTCGCTCAGAACTTACATTTAATTCATCAGCTGTGAAAAGTTCAGGACCCAAATCTGCATTGATAAGAATTTGCATAAGCTGTGAATTTAGACATTTTCAGCTGCCTCATTTCTTTTTTTTTTTTCATGATTCGGAAACGGTGAGGCTGGATTTAAGAAGCAGGAAATTACGTCACTGGCACAATTCTACCTAATTTCCTTTGAACAGAGATAAGACGACAGCATTTTTGCTTGCTGCTAGCAGCCTTCCCTCTCAGGAAGGGACTTAACGTGCGCTTTGCACCATATTCTGTTTTTTCCACTTGATGGATAATTCCCTTCTCGTGTTGTAGTGGCCGTTTCAGTCTGATGGATTACTCTGAACAGCCGTGCTCCATCCGTTAGCAGCTCACTAGATTTTGCAGACATCCCTTTCAGCTGCTTCTACCTTTCTCTCCTCGTTCTGTGATCTCTAATTTCCCCGTCGTTCGGTTTCACTTATTGCTAAGTGCGTTCCTGGGCAGAATGGTAACTACCACTCTTTGAAATAACCTTTCCCTTCGCATTCCACACAACCCTCTTGCGTTCCCTTGGTCGGTCAGAACCTTTCTATAGGGCTGGAGAAACTTATTTGGCAATTCTAAGGTGTTGAGACTTAGTACTAAAAGTCACAGAGAGACATAAATACACCCAAGTGAACAAAACATCTTCTGAAGGATGTCAGGGCTTGAATATGTTTTGCATGAAAGTCTTCAACCAAGTACTTTGTTCCAAATACCAATGAAGTGATTCTTTTCCATATAGGGGAACTCCTATGAATCTAAACTTAAAAACGGGTAGAGGCTATGGAGCGTCTGCTTCAGGTATTGCTGTTATTTTTATCCTTCACCTTTTGCAGTATTTCCCTCGCCTGGCGCTGACAGCTGGAGCCAGCTACAAAACTTGGGCTCTCTTTAGAAGAATACAAAATTAGTTCATCCTAATTAAACTAGCAGTAAGTGCATTTCCTAAAGGTAAACGCTCCTAGAACAGTCTGAGGGTCCAGGGTGTGCTGGCACCACTGAAAAAGCTGATTGTAATTGTATTTAAACTAGAAAAAAAAAAATACATTGGTTATTAATTTGATGGTAAAAAAGCTGAATTTTTCTGAACTGTATCATTGCCCTGGGGCCAAACATGCTAAATTGCCTGGAGAAGAACTGTAACTCTGTGATCAGTATCCTGAGCTACTTGCGGCGTAAGATACGAAAAGAAACGAACTCTGAGTATCTTGAGTATCAGCTGCACGTATTTCTGCAGGTGACATTTCCCCCATCACTCAATTTAGCTTCTGTTGAATACTGAGACTTGGATTCTATCCTTCCTCATACGGGAGGGAGACTGTCCCTTCATAGGCTTCATATACTGCCATTAACTTCTTCATGCAAATGACTTACTGAGACAAGAATAAATTCCTCTTGAAGTTTCTGTCCCCGGCAGATGTTTGCTGACTCCAGTTAGTACACCATCCACTTCAAACTGACCCTGAAAAAGTCTCTTGTTAGGAGAAAACGTGTATCTTGGGAGGAGAAAAATAACTCTCTTGCCTCGGGAGAAAAAATAATTAATCTAGAGTAAATTTCCTGCACGCTCTAATTATTGTTTGTCTCTAGTACCAATCTGGGTGGAATTTACTTCTCTGCTGTTCAGCTGCAAGTGCTGTTTATAGAGTGACTAAAGTAATTTTTACTACAAAGTTGATTGTGGTTACCTACGTGCTATAAAGCCAGCGATGAATTCACAGTAATGCTTCTCTTTTTGACTGGAGTAATTTGCTCAGCAAATTAGTGGATTAAAGGCACTGCATTAAAAGTAGTAACGTTTTCTTCTCTCTCTCCAAAGCCAAGTTGCAGCCCAAAGGTATTGACTTAGATGCCGCAGGGAATATAAATGGATTGCCTGTTATAGAAGTGGATTTAGATTCATTTGAAGACAAACCATGGAGGAAACCAGGTGGGGCCTCACAGTTTCTTGTGGTAAATATTTTCTGCAGTTTTAGTTGTCTCTCTTTATTTTCACGTGCAAATTCTGTCCATTTATTGCTGCCAGGGAACGGGGGAGTTGGGATATGTGTGTTGCTCAGCCTCTGATGCCTGTCCAGATAAGCAATGACATTTACTGATTTCACTACCATGCTTCTACCTAAAATTGGGTTGCATTTACTTTCTTAATTTAACTTCCCTAAAGGGAATGACCAATTTTTTTAATACATTCTATTTTATTAATTCCCTATTCCAGAAAATATTGTGCTGACATACAAGGGTCTGGAGCACAAGTCTTGTGAGGAGCAGCAGAGGGACCTGGGGTTCTTCAGCCTGGAGAGAAGGAGGCTCAGGGGAGACCTTCTGGCTCTGACAGCTCCTGACAGGAGGGCGGAGTCAGGGGGTTGGTCCTTTCTCCCCAGGATCAAGTGATAGGACAAGAAGAAATGGCTTCAAGTTGCCCCGGAGCAGGTTTAGGTTGGACACGAGGAAAAAATACTTCCCCTCCAGGGCTGTCCAGGCCTGGCCCGGGCTGCCCAGGGCAGGGGTGGAGTCCCCGTGATCCCTGGAGGGGTTTCCAAGCCCCCTGTGGAGCTGTGGTGCTGAGGGACAGGGGTCAGTGGTGCCCTGGCACTGCTGGGGGAACAGCTGGACCTGATGAGCTTGAAGGTCTCTTCCAACCAAAATGGTTCTGTGATATGAATGTGATGATATTTGTTGGCCATAAAATCAATTGAGCAGGATCAGGATTTGGATGTTGATGATGTGTGGTCTCCTCTCCATGTGCAGCAGCTTATTCTGTCTTACCCTGGCCAAGCTCAGAGCCATCCCTGTGCACCATTTGGGTCCTGGTCCTGGGAGAGACACAGCAGAAAATGCAGCCTTTCTTCTACAGGGGATTTCCCATTGATTGTGAAGTGAGAGTGAGGGGGACAGGAAGAAAATAAATTAGAAAGAAAACAAGTTAAATTCAAAGATAAAACATGAAAATCATTGTGGTCTTTCTGTCACCCCGGGACCAAACTGAAGCCAGCTGGCCTTAAACCAGTGTGGAAGCACAGAGGGAAGAGGTCTGCAGAGGTGTGTAGCCTGTAAGTTTATTTTAGATGTCAAGCAGCTTGTTACTCAACAGCCCTTGCAGTTAATTGTTCAGTGAGCTGGTATCTCTAAGTGAGGGAGAGGAGGAAGAAATACAGCGTTGAAGCACTGATGGAGGGCTGAAATATAGGCTGATAAAATAGATATGCAAACATCCCATTGCTGAGTCTGTGGTGGTGCAATTTGCATCTTTGGGTGGCACAACAGGAAGCGTGGCCTGCCTAGAAGATAAACCTCTGGATAGATCCAAGCTCAGCATGGGCAGAGTGTTTGGCTTAGCCCTGTGTATCAGCTCCTTCATTTAGAATTGGTCTCTCTGGGAATACCTTTGTGGCAGGTGGATGCTTGAGGGACACTTCAGCGGGGGTTGGACGTGCTTTGTGATGCTTCTTGTTGAGGTGTGCTGTATGGAGGGAGTTGTAGATGCAGAGGGACAAACGTAGCTGCGTTTGCTTGGCAAGCAGTTTGTGGCCACCTCTTATTCGGAAGCGCTTGTGCTGACTTGGCACGTTTCACAGAAGGCCATCAAGTGAGATAACAATCTTGGAAGGCTATAGATGGGATCAAGACTGAACAGTAATTACTTGTGTACTCTGAGATGTCTCAGTAAGTGTTCCACTTTAGCTGTGTGTCCTGAAAGGGCTGAGTCCCGGAATCTCTTCTCAAAATAGCAAAGGCCAGGAGCAGAACGTGTTGGCTTAACTCTGCCAGGAGAAGGGTTCTGTGGCACCATCCCATTTGTGTGGTGGCAGCTGGCACCACCATTGCCGTGCTCTCCCCAGCACTCGGCTCATTTAGGCAATTGGAAGAAACCAGTCTGAAAAATCTGACTGGTGAGTAAGTGGTTGCAATATCTCTTACCAGCCTGCGTACGTGCTGCGTGCTGCGTCCCAAAAGCTGTTGGGGCTGTTGTCCCCTTCCTGCGGGCCCGCGGCGGCTCTCCCACAGCACGACACGGAGACTAAGCTGCTCTCCTTAGGAGATTTTTGTTTTCTTAACTCTTCATTAAAGCAGTTAAAGGACAATTTGAGAATGCACGTCTGCTAGAATCCTGGGGTTAACTTCTGCCTCCCTTTGTCAGGTGCTGATCTTTCTGATTACTTTAATTATGGATTCAATGAAGAAACGTGGAAAGCTTATTGTGAAAAGCAGCGACGGCTTCAGCTTGGACTGGATCCTGCTCCTCCCATCAGCACTGAAAATAAGATCACGGTAGGTGACGTGTTACTCCTGCATATGGCCACAAGAAGACTGGGACTTGTTTTTATAATCACAGAGATGAGAGTATAAGAGCGGAAGATACCTTAATACCTAACTCTCCTGTGTTCCCTCCTGTGCTGAGTAATACAAAAATGTCTCTTTAAAGATTAAATCTCTCTGCTAAAAATCTTTCCTCTGTGGAACAAACACTTCCAGCTGCCTGACAGATTTGAACCACTAGAGCAGCAAGACTTGTGTGAATTTCCAGTTGACTTTGAGGCTGCCCAGCTACAGGAATGTCTGGTTGGAAGATCATGTGGATGTGAGAGGTGTAGAGAGAGGGCATTAAGCCCGTGTGTTATACGTTGCCCTCCATAGGTTCAGCAGGGAAGAACGGGAAATGCTGAAAAGGAAGTGGAAAACAACATCATCAAAACAGAATTCAAAACGGATTTCTTGGCTCTGGTGGGAGGACGCATGAAGGCTGGACCTCCTCCCAACAGGTAAGAGACGATGCAGATGTAAAGCCGGGGTGCACTGTTGTTGTTCTTGAGCCTGAAACAGAAGAAGCTTTTTAAACTGTGTAGGAAGCTGCTGTGGTCAGTCGTTAACTGTCATCTTTTGCAGTGCTCTCCCGAGGGCTGCGCAACCCCTACCCGCCCGTTTACCTCTCCTCGGTAGTACCTTCTGCAGAGTGCTGCCCAGGGAGGGAAACCGATGTCCCAGCTGAAGGGACACATCCCTGGGAGTAGAGAAAACAAGGCAAACACCTCAGCTTTGAGGCTGGTTCTGCTAACTTGGCCGCTTCTTACTCCCACGATGTTAATCTTTGCTTCCTGAAGTAGATTACGTGTTTGGCAGGTGATAAGAGGAGCTATTGGTTTCTGAACCTGTGTGCTGCGCTGCTTGATCCGTGCTAATTAGTTATTTTCTCCAATGAGAGAGAGGATCCACAAGGCTGGACAGAGCAAAACAATTGAGTCGTTTTGATTGGCAGCCTCTGGTGGGAGAACCACTTTGACCTTATGAGGCCTATGGTTGTCTTTTTTGGATCAAAAGCTTCAAAAAAGCAAAGCTCTGTGAAAGCAGAAGAACCAGAGCTTTGGCATGCAAACTGCAACGGTGCAAACTGCTCCTTCTAATGTCTTTGAGTCTAAAACAATGCATCTGCTTTGTACCAGGAAGCTGGGTGGGACGATTGATGTGATCGGTGGCCAGGCAGGCACAATTAGGAGAGTAGAAGGAAGACGTCGCGATAAGCACGCCTCCGAGGAAAACCCGATTCAGGTAACTGGTTTGTGCCATCTTGACAAATTCCTGATTCTGTTGTGTTTCTAGTGAACCCTGAGCAAATGTCAGCGAGTTCCATGTCACTGTTTCTATCCGCAAAGCAGCGGGTTGTGCATGAACCCTGTGGAGATGTTTCCTTCGGCAGGTTGAATGAATATTGGCGTTAAAAGCTTTATCTTGCTAGGAGCCAGGGATTGTCCTTTAATGTCTGTCCCTGCCATTGGAGTGGTATGACCCAAGTTCCTTTTCTCATCAGCTTTACCAAAGAATTCCTCAGGGCGTGTAGCTGGGAGGCTCTTAGGTGGACTGTTCCCTTCCCTTCCGCTGTTGGGTTGGACTCTCTCAGGCCTGTGTTACTGGATCTTCTCCCTTGTAAGAAATAAAAGCCTGGGGTTTAAAACTGGACTCAGTTCTGCTCTTGCTTGTCCAGTGTATGACTATAAGGTTCTGGTTGGCTTCTGGGTAGGAAGGTGCTATGTGTAGGGTTTGAGAAGTCTTCTCTTAACCACCATCCTCCTACCAACTGCTCCTGACTCGCCAAAAAAAAAAAAACAAAACCCAACTATGGAACCTGTCTGGATGCAATTCCTGGGTTTGTTCTTAAGTTTTTGTGGTCGCTTTGTTTGTTTTGTGTGGGTTTATTTCTTTTTAATGGTCAGTTTTTCAAATTTTGCCAACAATGGCCCAAAAAGGAGTTTGCCTAAGAGAAGGAATTTGCTGGGAGGTGGTTGTTGTTCCTGCCCCTTGCAAGCACCAATACCTGTATTTCCAGGTCCTTCTGGTATCTCTGCGTATCTTCAGCAAGAGCTGGCGCACGACCTGCTTTTGTCAGGCAGATCTGAATCCAATCTTTCTTTGACCTACGTGGGCACAATCTAGAGCAGAATTTGGCTTCTTGATGCCCTCAGGAAAGATGAATTTGGCTTTAAAAAAATGAAAAAGGAAGCACCACTGTCCCCCCCCTCAAATATGGCGGCTTTTAGTCTGAAGCCTGTATCGGTGACAGGTCCCCTGAGCAAAAGGTGTTGAGCATCAGCTGCCTTGCACGGTTGTGTGTAGACCTGGCATCGAGTCTTGCCGCTGTTCTGCCTAGAGGAGATGATTTCCTAAGCGTATTGATTGCTTTGCTCAACTGTCTTTCCTCCCAGAAAGTGTTATCCCCTGGCTGTAGTGTAGCCTGGTCTTGCCAGGTGTCCCAGTGCTGCCTGTTTTGGTGATGTGCTCCCTCTCTGCCAGCACAGTGAGGTTCTAGCTGCAGGAGCAAAGAGGTTAAAATGCTTTCTTCTCATTCCTCTGCCTTCTAAGGTCCTTGGAGACCACGGAAGTAAGCCACAACCCCCCCAGCAGCCCCAGCAACCATCACAGCCCCAACAGCCACCTCAGCAACAGCCGTTTGCACCACCAGCAGGCCCACCGCCTCCCCCGCTCGCTGGGCCACCTCCACCACACTTCCTCCACCCTCCTCCACCAGTTACTTCTGTTCCACCTCCCCTGCATCCTCCAGGTACGTGTCCACGCAGCGATACGGGGCAGTCTGAGGCCGCAAGTTTGGATGTGCCAGGCTGGGAGCAAACCAAAGGTTTAATCATTAAACGCTGTGGGACAGTCGAGCAATCAGGTGACGGGTCCTTGGACTTGGCCGATCTTTGTTCAGTGTCTCCATCAACCTGTTTAATGTTTGCCCTTGAATATCAAGGTCAAAAATAGCAGCTGTTCCTTGGAAAAAAATACCTCCGGGCTTTGTTTCCATGAGAGCACCTTTTGGTGCTCCCAGTTGATTTGTTTTATTGATAAATGTCAAGAAATGGGTTCCTCTTTATCTCTGGGGGAAGCTGAGAAGATAGGAATTGCTCTCCTGGGTCAGATCGGGGTCCTGTCTGGCTGTGACTGATTCCACATGTTTTAAGGGTGATGAAGGAATTGGAAGTTCTACAACAGCGGCTCTAACAAAGGACTTTCCTCCCAATCCTGGTCAGTTCCTGGTTGGTTTATGCCTTGAAATACCAAGATTTGTGTCTTCCTCTGTTTGTTTTCTGTGTGTTTTATTGTACCAACTGCCACTGCGGGATGATTCTTCCTGCTCCTAGCAGAGTCTAGAGTCCAGTGGGGATGTGAGAGCAGCGCTTCATTTTAAAAGCAAAATCTGAATCATTTAAATAAGGTCTTCACCATGGGTTTCTAGCCCCTTGGGTGTGGTCGGTCCTCAGGGTTGGCATGTCCTTGTGCTCCTACCAAGTTTGTGTTGGGCTGAGAGCCGTTGAGGAGATGCTGTCAGGTAAGTCCCGCGTCTGCAGGGATGCCCTTTGCCTCTGCAGTCACCGACTGAGGCCTCAAGGCTTAGTGAGAGAGTGGAGATGAAGTTCCCAAATGTTTTCCTTCTTTATTGCCTTGAGCACCGTGTTCCAGCACAGTTTGACCGTGTCTTCTGTGCGTGTAGTAACGCAGTTTCCACAAAGCTTCCGAATGCATCTGCAACGTGGAGGCCAGTAGTGCTCTTCCTGGGCACTGGGCAGAACAGGGCGATACTGGTGGGGAGAACAAAGAACTTTGTGACTGGAAAGGTCAGGTACTCATGGTCATGCACCATGTCCAGAGTCATTTTTCTGCTGACCCTTTTCAGTGCATGTTTACTGACGTACTGACCGTGGCCTGCATCACGTTCTTCTCTCTTCACTTCCTCCTAAGCCCACGCATCTTCTGATCCAAGGGGAGTCGTGTCCGTGCCTCTCTTGCTCTGGCCTAAATAGTGCGTCCAGCCTGAAGCAAGGGCCACACTCTGGGCTGTCCCTGCTCCCGTGGGCAGCAGCCAGGCTTCTGAGAGGTCGCCAGGAGCACGTCAGGCAGTAACTCCTGTATTGTGCACTGGCTGCACGTGCAGAAGAATAAAAAAAGACAGTCAAGACTTTTAATCCGAGGAGGATTATTAGTGCAGTACTCGCTGGTGGACCGTGGGAGCTTTCCCTGCTGCCTTGCATTAAAATGACTGGCAAAATTAACATAAAATATTCACTTTTCCCATCGCTGACTGGATGGCTGTTGACCACCAAGCAAAAGGACACACAGGAGTCTGCAGCAGGTTCTTCTCTCCTGCTCCTTCAGTTGTTCTCAAGGCCAAATCAATCATTTGTGTGTTGACACTTGGGGTAAAAAAGGAATTGTCCAGTGCAAGACAGCAGCAACATTTAAAACCATCACACAAAGACATCCTCGTTTGAGAAAACGATACAGTTTGCAGGCTCGTTACTGCTTAAGAGCACCACTTTTCCTGCTGGTTTCTTTGCTCAAATATGTGAAGTATATTCAGAAGTGTGCTTTTAGGTGTAGCTTGAGGCTTGTCATGTAGCGATGACATGCTTCACCTGTCACCCTCACTTGTTTTCCTTGTTTTTCTCCATAGGTCTGCCACCACCGGGTCCTATTCCAGGTAGGTGTGAACTTGCTCTTAATAACAGCAGTGATTCCGAGCGCAGAGATGAGCCCCATCTGAGTGTTTGGATTAAGTAACGTGAGATAGGATGACACCAAGACCTATCTGAGGGCACAGTTAATTTAAGGCTAATAAACTCCAGTGCAGCATTGAACTCCAGCTGCTTGTCTTATATTCGGGACCTAAGTAATCATCTGTAGGGCTTGTTTAGTCTCTGAAGACCAATCTAGAAAGCGAAATGGAGAAATTTCAGATGGCAAAAGCCACTTAGTTAGAATTGAAATGATTTTGTTCTTGCACAGCAAAAGTCTGAGTGATAAATTGGTGCTTTGTAGAGGAATTGGGAGCGTGAGACAGAGCAGAACAAAAGCCATTTCTGTCAGAAGCCTTTGCTTCCTGGCGTGCAGTGGAGATGGTGAATACTAATAAAGAAATGGAACAGCCAATCTCATGCATAAGTTAAGAACCCCGCTAATTCAGAGCTGCTATAAAACTTGAGTTTCCTCTAGCTGCAATTATTTATTTTTTTTCCTACAGGAAACTTTACCTAGTCCAGGGAAAACAAACATAGCTGTTTGTGTAGCAGACCGTTTGGAGTGATATTTCTGAGCAAGTGCTGTACATCTGAAAGTGGAAGGCTGGTGGTGACCTGGTCCTGACTGTTGGCATTGCAGAGCCCAGTTGCTAGTTGAGTGTATTTAGTTTAAAGTTGTTCAGGAGGAGCTAGGCGGATGAAATGACCGGGGTGTTGCAAGCAACTCCCACTTGAAGTAACTGGGTTGGAAAGGGAGATGAGGGAGAATAGCTGCTAATTATAATAATGGTGATGATCCACCACCATTAGAGCTGGGTGCTTAGAACAGTAGGACTCTGAAGTGCTTGCCCTCGGTGAGCAGGTGTGATTGAAATGCTCTTGACATTCCGTTTTATTGGAGGATCTTAGGGAAAAGAGTGAGGAAAAAAAAAAAGTCTAAGAGTGAGATGTGTTCCCCAACGTGTTTGCAGAACAGATTTCCACTGGCTGAGCCGGAGACTTCATGTTAGCGCTTTTTGCACTGAGGTGCTTCTAGGGAGGGGTTCCCCTGACCTATTTTAGGTGTTCCCAGCAGGAGGTGGTGAACTGTCCTGTGGCTTCAATGCCTGTGCTGCCTCAATCTCCACTGACTTGGAAAGGAACCTGGAGCTACCAGCTCCAATGTAAATGGCTGCAGCTGGTCAGATGACTCCTGTCCTTTGTATCAGTACAGTTTGTTTCTTTTTATTGTTGTTGATTAATACTAAACAGAGGAATTTTTGTGCAAAGTCAAACCAAGGAGAGGTCAGTCTGTTCTTGCTGGCATTGGTAACAGCCTATAGTGATCGCTTATAGTTATGGATACAAGTTTAAGAAGCTCCCATAGGAGCAGTCAGCACGTCCTTCTCACTTTCAGATTGGTCATGACTGAGGACTTCGATTTCCAAGGCTCATGTCACTTGTGGAAATGGCCTTCAGAAATTGCTGCTTAATTCTGCTTTGGAGATACTGCCTTGTGATCTTTGCATAACCAATTCTTCATGTGCTTGATATTTTTTTAAGTGTTGGTCCTTACAGCACCATAAGGGTTAATATTTACTTCTTAATTACTGTTTAAGATGTTTAAGTCAAAATGGAAGGTAGTTCTTTCTTGATTTTCCTCCCCATACTCCTACAGAGCTAACGTAGCTGTGGGGTTTTAATTTTGGTAGGAGATATATCCCTGAAGGAAAATGAATCCGCTTCAAACAGGGCCTTGGTTAGAGTAAAAAGATGCTTTAAATGCTTTTAACTATAAACAGCAATGAAGCTTTGTTCCCTTTGTTTTGTGAGATCCTTGTGATGATTTAAGCTTCTTGTGTCTAGGGCTGTTCCCACCTCCTCTGGCACCACCACCAGCTCTCCTCATTCCAACCTTGGATGGGTAAGACCACACCTGGGCTAAGCCATTGGTTCTGCTCCTCCAGAGGGAGGGAAGGAGGTGGAAAGGGACCTGGGGGTGTTAGTTGTCAGCTGGCTGAAGACGAGCCAGCGTGTGCCCAGGTGGCCAAGAAGGCCACCAGCACCCTGGCTGTGTCAGCGCTGGTGTGGCCAGCAGGACCAGGGCAGGGATCGTCCCTCTGCACTGGGGAGGCGGCTT
>JAAGNO010006041.1:0-10262 GCA_033439905.1 Ceryle rudis | reverse complement strand
TTTCTTTCTTTCTTTCTTTCTTTCTTTCTTTCTTTCTTTCTTTCTTTCTTTCTTTCTTTCTTTCTTTCTTCTTCCTTGATTGCTCATTTACTTCATTATTATTCTTTATGAGATATGGATGTTCATTTGACAGTTTTATCAAGATGTCTATCGCTGAGATTGTAACTTTTATTAAATACAAGAAAAAATTTGAAGTGGTATCCTTCACAAGAATGATCTAAGACTAAGCATCTGTCCCACTTCTTCTGAACATAATAAGGGTAGAGGAATTATCACTGAATCCTTTTTACAGTTTGGAATGTCTGTTATTATTCTGTAGCACTCTAAAACATGTTGCAGTACAAGCTTAATAAAATTTGAATTATTTAGTGTTATTTATGAAATCTCTGCACAATTTATATTGTTAACAAACACTGAGGACAACTTCCATGGCCTTCTTGATTCCATCTACCTCTTTATTAATCTTGTTTACATCCTCGATAGGTCTTATGGGCCTGAGGGTTTGTCAGATTAAAGATTAGCGGGTGTTTTATCTCTGGGTTTTCTGTCAATGAATAATTAAAATCAGTATGCTCATATGAATGCAACTTTCAATTATTCCTTCATGCACACTAATCATTTCTTCTGTTTACCACATGTAATCTACTTCAATTGGTTTTCAATGTAAGCCTGAGGGTACTAAGTATCAATTTCTAGGGTTTTTTTCTCTTGTAATATAATAATCTGTTAATTATCAGTATGCTTGCTGTTACACACAGTGTCCTCTCCTCCCACAGGTATACAGAGACACATGCTAAACTTCTTAAAACATCTTGTTTCTGCCTTTCAATGACAGATGCCTTTCACATCACACCCTCTGATCATATCTTCCTTACAACTATAAAACCGTTAGTTTTTTGTCCAAAATTCTTATATAGCACCTGCAGTGTAGACTAGGTTTCTTTTAAGTATTACTCCTTTTAGGATAAAAAACAATGAAAGTAAAATACCAGCCTTGGAAATGTATCCACAAAAATATAAAGCATAGTGAGTCTAGTGTATGTCTGTGAACATGTAAGGGAACATGCTGAGAGTACTCTGTGGGCCAAGTGAAAAATGGCAAAATAAAAGTCTTGATTAATTAATCCTTTTTTAAATACATGTATATATATACTAAAATTGTATGTGGATTTTATATCCAATATTCCTTAAAGAGGCTGTACACTTCCTGCTGAGTTCAGAATTACCTCAGACAATTCATGATTTTGCCCAAATTATTCTCTGTTGAAAAACTAGAATACTGCATTGAAGGATGTTTAAACTGAAAGAAAACTGCTTCATTTTCTTAATCCAAAACATGACATCCCCTCTGAGTTCACACAGAATTTCTTCTCAGCTGAACTGCAGGTCACTTGTGGTTTGGGTGCCTGATCTTCCTGCTGCAGGTTTGGCCACATCCTTTGCCAGGTGGCTCCCTCTTATCTTGTGCTTGCCTGATGTGATGGCATCATGAGGGATGAGTTTGGCCGACGAACCCAGCCCAGGGGCAGCATTACATGCTGGAGACTACATAGGAGAACAAATGCTGGGGAAACAAAAATTTATTGGACAAGAAGAGTTTAATGATAAGTGAAACTAAAACTATTTTTGCTTAAGTTTAAGCATTCAACTGAATGATCAAAATGATCACTTCAGTTCAGAAATAGCTGTACAGAAAGAGTTAGCTTTTGTTGCAGGCAATGAAATGAAATGTTTCAGAGAATTTCAGAGGTTTTTGGCAAACTTCCCTGTTTTCCATCGTTATTTAGAATGAAAACAAATGTCAAAATTTCCACGAAGTGAGGCTACTCATTTTCTGTATTCCCTGTGTTAATACTTCCAGATATTTCAAAACCTTCAAAAAGGAAAATATAAAAGAATCTATTTTAAAACAAAGTAGTTGGGTTACCTTTAATATGGAAATATGATTTTACTTCCCAATATAATGTTTCAATTTTTTAAGCAAAAAAAAAAATAAATTGGGACATGTGTATATGCAAATACATATATACACATGCAAGTGTAATCTAAATGTAGAAAATTGACATGTCTAGCTATAACATACATATAACAGCCAGATATGGAACATTTCTGTGGATAACATTTGACCAACCAGAATCACCGGGGCGGGGGGGGGGGGACGGGACAAAAAAAAAAGCAACCAAACCTATATAAAAACCTTGAGGCAGACAGGTTCTAGTTTGCTGGTGTTTTTTATATTATTGGTGGTGGTGGGTGTTTTGTGGGGTTTTTTTATTTCTTTGTTTGTTTTGGTGGTGGTGGTGGTTGGTTGGTTGGTTGTTTTTATTATATCCACAATATTTTGTTCATCATTATGCCTATTATCATATTCAAAATATTCTATTCATGTCTTGCGAATTTACTGTTAAGATTATTAATGTTAAAACAAGAAAAAAAAAAAGAAGTTCAGTACTGTTTACTTTTGAGTAATTTAACTTATGCTAAAACCTTGTTTAAAGTCTTCTAAAAGAAAATCCTGTCATAATTAGTGGTAGTCAAACTTTATATCATCTAAGATTTAGTTCCATTTGACTAACCATCTAAACTACTTTGCACTTAACTGAAATTCTTCTGAAAAACTCACGAAGAAAGACTTGCACAAGTTTCTTTCGTGGTTTGGTTTTGAGCTGTTTTTTTTCTGTAAGATATTGAAGGATTCTTAATTTTGACTCTTTCACAATAGTAATTTCATCTTTACTAAAAACAAAACATACACACACACACTCAAACAAAAAGAGACCACAACTCTCCCATCTAGTGGCCAGAACGCTGTGGGATGCTGTATGAGAAGTCTAGGTAGATGACATTGGTAGCTCTTCCTTTGTCCACTGATGCAGTTACTCCACAGTAGAAGTCCACTAAATTAGTCAGGCACATTTTGCCATTGGTGCTGTCATGTCTTCTGTCTCTAATCAGCAATCTGTCTTCCGTGTGTTTAGACATGTCTTCAGCAGGATCTGCTTCATGATCTTACTGGTTGACTGGTCCATTGTTCCCACTGTCCTCCTCTTTACCCTTTTGTCCCATTCTATGATCACCTTGACCACTAATTGACAAAGTATTGTATGACTCATTACAATATTGCTTGTATAAGATGAAATGGAGACAATGGTTGACAGCTGAACTAAAACCATTTTGTTCAGTGTTATCTGACACTTTTATATCCACTGAAGGGGATGTACATTTCCTAAAGTGCAATTCCTAAACATTGCAAGGGAGACTTTCTCCGGTAAGGGAAAAACAATATTAGGCCCCTTCCTGGAAGAGATAGAGGAAAGGATCAGAGAGGTGAAAAGTTATTAAGCTTGAATATCATGACCTTCATACCTAGGGAGAGAGAAAATGAACATATTTATTCACATGAATATTTATTCCTCACATGAACTTGCTCGCATACCTGCACACATTTGCTGTTTAAAAGCATTGGTTTTGCAAGACTGAAAACAATTCTAAGACAAGACCACTGTTTGACAGTGGTTTGCTATGTATTTCAACCTCAGCCCTGAAAAGGAGAAAAAAATTGCTGCACTGGGTAGAAAATATAATTCTTTTGACAGAAAGTTAAAGTAGCTGTAATAAGAACTAAACAAGACAGCAAACAATGATATGGGTAATATGAGACATTTTTTAATGTATATCCTATACTTGTTCAATATAAAATGCAAATGATAGATTAGGGGACTCAGTATAATCATAGTCTTTTGACATGTATATCTGATGTCTGAACCTACCCAGAAATAGGGAGCTCACATAATCTGCAGTTCATTTGTGCATATGAATGATCTCAGGGTGGGTGTTATACACACAATATATAGCTCTGGGAAGTGAGGAAGTTGCCTGCTTAGATGTAGTTGGAGCAAATTTCCCTGAATATTACATTCATGTACTTAAAACAGCTGGTCTGTTCAGAAACAGTTTTATTTTGTGTGTTTATGCATAATGCTGGTTAAATGTGCTAGTTTAACAGAGAGAAAGATAAGGGGTGGCTTAGAGTCTGCAAAGACCTGTTCAGGTAAGAAATATTTGGCAGCTGAAAGTTCTACAATAATGTAGAGAAAATACGAGGTCTGGTGGCTGGAAGGTGAAAAGAGATAAGTGCAGAAACAGGTCACTCAATCTTGGTTTGTCTGCTGGTTTTGTTTAACAGTATGTTTAACCAATGGAACAATTTTCTGAAGAGATAACATGGGTGACTGAGTAGTGAAAACATTTAAACAAAGTCAGTGCTTTTCAAAAGTGTATCTGGTGCCGAGGAAGAATTAATTCAGTTATTTGTCATCGTGTGCATTGTGCAGGAAATCAAAACAGCGATTCTTTCTGACTTTATGTTACCTAAATAATACAGGTTGCTTTGGTCAGTGATTCTGCTCAGGTTAAATCCTGCTATCTAGGCTTTTTCTCTTTTTAATTCATAGAATACGCTTCCCTAAGTAATACAGGCAGTAGGCTTTCTTGGTGATACTTCTATATTTGCAGACACTCAATAATATAACCTATCATGAGCTGCATTCTGGCATCCCTTCCAGGAGGAGCCATCTGTAAACAAAGCCCAGACTTCCAATTTGCCAGGTGTCTGTTGACATGTTGCTGTTCTTCTCTAAAGTACCCTCTGTCTAATGGACTCATAGCACCTTGAATTCAGCCAAAGACTTTAAAAATATCCATTTTTATAGATTCTATCTCGAACTGGTGTAGAAAGATTTTTGTATCTGTCTTTTCCATACCCAGAAGGACCTGTTGGCTTCTGTCACACACTTGTTTTAAGGTCTATTGCAGACAGAATGTCTGTTTTTGCAGAGCTAACATACTTTATATTACATTACATTTAAACAGATTTTCTCTGCACAGGAACAAAATACCTCCATGAATTCCCACTGAAGAATATCTTCCTTTACACAGGAAGTAAAGACATGTGTCTATTCCTTAGATAGGACAGCTGCTTTACCATTTAAAACTGTTTGGATGCTGAGGGAGTGAGATTTTTTAGTTCTCTGTATATGTGAAAAAACATACACATCAAGCGAATACTGGCTGTGTAGGTTTCCATAGCTTTGTTACTCCTAAACAGTGTGAATTATATTAAAAGCCAAATAAATTATGACAAGATAAGGATTAAACCCATAACTGCTTAACACCAAAACCATTGTCCCCAGAGACACAGAGCCCTGATCTTACAGGAATCTAGTCAGTATCTCAGGACAGGGAAATACTACAGTAAATGTTTACTTTTGCCAGTATTTTCATTTTATATTGCTGCCTTCTCAGCATCAAAGCTATTTTAATGCAGAGGTACACAGAGCAAGAATTTGGGGTGGCATCTTAAAATGACTGTAATGATAGCCAGTTGCTATAATGAAGCGGATTTATGTATGGCTTACTCCACATCTTTGTGTAGTATACTGCCATACAAAAAGTTGATTTGTGTTATGTGACCACGCTGCACCTGAGGCACCCCCAGGAGTTAAGTTTCTAACACATGATGAAATTACAATGAACTAGTGACGCATTGTCTAGGTAGGTTCCGTTCATGGAAACAATGCTTCAAATACCATTATCATCTCAGCAGCATCTCACAAGAGGCCTATTATTCTTTGGATTTTAATTTTTAGGCAGTTAAAGAAATTTTGGCAGAGATTTTTTTTTATGTTTTACATTGCACTTTTTTCTTTTGGTGTGAAAAAACCCAAGTTCTGATTTGGTTTGCTTAAATATTTAAAAAAACCAAGCAAACCAATAAAAGAATGACTGTGTTTTTTCAAGTAAAATAACTTTGTCTTTTCTTTGGAAAACACAGTGGGGTTTTTCTTCACCTTGTTCTAATTAACCTCCTTAAAGGTTATGAAGGTGGTCAACAGTGTATCTATGGTAACCGAATTACTCAAAGGAGCCGTATGTTATAAGAAAGAAGAATGAATATGAACTGCTCATTTTCAGAAGTTTTCCTCTTAACAGACGTGAAGCAAATCCTCAGAGAAATCTTTCTGATCCTTTTATTGCAGCTCACTCTACTGACCTTGCTACCCCGTACTTCTCTTTTCTTGTCTAATCTGACATCATTCCATTCTCCCCTAAAACCACTTAATCAGCTCATGAAGTCACAAGCAGATGTAATAAAGAGTGTGGTAAAACCTGTGGGGAAGTGTGGGACAGGATCCTTAAACAAAAGAAACAACACACTATGAAAAATAAATTAATTGAATGTAACAAAAGAGAAATAGTACTGAGCAAAGAAGGTGAGAAAGTGAATGGTTGCCTTTATTTCTGCCAGTAAATTAAAACTAAAGAAAGATGTGCTTGGGGATTAGAGGTTATAATTTCAGCGTCTTGTCAATACTAGCATTCAAAAATACCGGAGAGTAAGTTCATGAGTATGACATCTCCTGGTTCTGTTCTCTTCAACCTTAAAATAAACTCATGTTATCACACAAGAAGCCCTTTAATGTCAGTTGACTGTGCTTCATGTGGATGTGAGCGCTTTGAAAAGCTCCTTCTGTCTGTAGAGCCATTGAGGGAGCCCCTTCTTTTTTCCACTCCATTCTGAGGCAATTGTGTGGGAAGGGAAATGCAGGAAAGTGCAGTGAAATGGAGAATGACTTTTTATTATTGATGGTCTTGCCATGCTGTGACAAATTAGTAGCTGAAATTTTTTTTTTCATTGTTTTACTCTCAAGCTGATGCACCATTTTACTGTGTTAAAATCTTGAGGAAAAAAAAACCCCAACTTTCTAAAATTTGCTATTAATATTACTAAGCTGCTATTAGGAATACATATTCTATGCACAATTTTTACTAGGTGATTCTTCTCATTCAGAAGCAAAACATACTTGCTTAATACTGCGTTTGAATAAATTCAACGTTGGCCATCTTTATTTGGTGGGCCTTACTAAGAAAGATTTTATGGTGGCATTATAGCACAATAATGAGAAATGAGCTCTCAAATGCAGTGAAAAAGTAGAACAAATATCCCAAGAGTTTTCTGGCATGGCCGAGAGGGAAAGCTGGACTGCCACAGCCTATACATGGGCAATGACAATGGTAAAAGTCATAAAGAAATCTTGCACAAATACCACAACTAAAAAAAGCCTTCAAGAATAAACATCCATATATGTGTCCCTTGATGGCTAGAATGAAATTCATCCAAGATGAGGTAGGTGAAAAGGACGTTATACTATCACTGCTTTGGGAAATAAACCACTAGAGTAAACCTTTTTAATAATATATTTTAATATTTCCTGGCAGAAGGATAAAACAGCACACAGATCATCAAAAATTCTTATACAACAGTACTCTCCTGATTCTCAGGTAAGGTTAAGAAATTTGAACTCCATGGGGAGTTATGGTTTCTTGCCTTGTTGCTTCTATCAAGCTGTATCACATGGCCATTAGAGGAACAGTCTCTTAAAAGATGCCTTTGAGACAGCTATGCATGAAACCCATTAGTGGGTTTCACCAAGATCTGAGTTTGTACTCTGCACTGTATTAAAAATGTTCCACTAAATGGCCACAAATCCACACTGCATCCGTAGTGCCCAACATATGAAGTCAATACAATACTATGAAAGCAATAATGGTTTAAATCAAGGTGTACTGCTTCAATACATATTCCACTTGCTTGTTTGCACAGCTGATTATAATATAGTCTGTCTTTTTTGAGCCAAACCTATAAAATACATATACTAGGAAAGGTGTTATGCTACACCCTGATATTCAATGCACAGATCTTACTTCTACAGCTGTTCTTAAGATCATTTGGACACACTACTTCTCACTGTGCCTTTACTCCATTTGCTTCAGTCAGGTTTTGTTCATGGCACCCCTTCTGGTACTACAGAGAAATCACTGAAAAGCGTATTCAGAATAAACTGAAATTGTCCATCAAGGAAATCTTCTTCCTTTATAATATAAATTAAATTTTTTAAGAGTATGAAATATTGGCATATATGATCATTTTGTATAAGCCGACTGCC
This sequence comes from Ceryle rudis, assembly GCA_033439905.1. Lineage (NCBI taxonomy): Eukaryota > Metazoa > Chordata > Aves > Coraciiformes > Cerylidae > Ceryle > Ceryle rudis. Next base: position 2,256 of record JAAGNO010006041.1, on the reverse strand, counting down.
TTGAATGAGGCAAATTAATTATAAACTGATTTTTTTTATTTCTTTAATATTGTTAAAATTGGGTTACATTCAAAGTGTTTAGTGTTATCCCTAAAATAGGTAACACTGTCCCTTTATCACCTTCTTTTAAGATAAATACAGATTTAAACCAAATGTTACTCTGCATGATTGGGTTTACAGATAATGAAGAAAGAGTAGCATAGTTACATTATTATCTGATACCATTAACAAATCCTATAGGCCTTAATCTTTAATTTACTGCAATTTGAGATTAGAATAATTTATCTGAAGGGCAAACAAAGTGCCTGGAGGGTTCTGTTTTTAAGGGTAAAGGCTTTACTGAAATAATAATAAAACTAACGGCAGGTATACTGCATTGGTTTAGCTCTGATAAGGTGCTGCCAATGTCCCAGAAGTGTTCAAGGTCAGACATTTGTGATTAACATGGCTATTTAATTAATCTTAATTCATCACCAAAATCAGTGAGGAGCCAAGGAAGGTACTTTTAATGGCAGATTCTACTGCAAGCTGGGTGCTCAGAAGGTCATGCCCCCCCCCCATTACAAAATATTCCAAGCTGTCTCTCAGGAAATGCATAATAAAAATGGAAAACTTTTCTAAGTTTACCACATCATGAGGCAAAATTGTCAAACAATGGTATTTGCTTTCGGTTCTTCAGAAGAAAAGGGTTGCTAATAGAGCTCATTCTTGAGACTGATCAGCTGCTGGTGGCAGTGTAGTTAGTGTATTTTCCTATATAGTAAATGACAGTATACAATTAACAGTTTTATCCTGAAGCAAATAAAACACTCAGTATGGCAATCCCATTATTTCACTGTCTGTAATTTGTGGCCATTGTGGTTACTATTTTTTTACAAAATCAGCCTTTAGCAACAACTACTTTACCACAGTATCTGTGATACCGCAGTTATTTCCTGTTCTAAGGGCTGAGAAACATTAGAGTATGCTAAATAATGACAATTTAGTAAATGTTTCCAGTGGCTGACTTTTTGTTAGCAGTTACTATAATTTTCCCTTCTTAAAATTGTGGATGGCTATTAGAATCAACATTTTAAACCATATAGCAAATTGGGAGTAGCAAAATGAGTAAGTTTAATCTTTTCCAGCTTGTAATGCAGAGCCAAATAAGCTGCTAAACACGGCCCTTTGGAGGTGATCCTTTCTGAAACTCCCTGCTGAATCTGTGCAGCTGGCTGACTTTGGATTTGAGATACTCTTAGGAGCTATTCACCACAAGCTGCCAAAGCCTTTTATTTTTTTGCTTGTAGCACCACTTTTCTCCTCAAGCTCAAATAAAGTAGCTTCTATCAACTCTGACCAAGGTCTAGAAATACTTAAGCCAGTCTTTCAGAAAACTTATTCCATATAATTGTTTTCTTCAAATAATCTTCCTCTTTTCACTCTTCCTTATATATCTAACTGACAGAGGATGTGGAGACCTGCCGTTAGCTAATGACTCTCAGAAAAATTAAACATTACATGAAAGGAATCAAAATAAGGCTGAAATGAAACAGCACTTGAAATCTCTGTGAAATGCAGTTTCTGAATCATCGTTACACTTTGAAAGATAGCCATTAATCACTGCTAAAGGGTCTTTATAAATCTCAATAGTCCATCCCTTAGAGAAGTGTTTTTCAACCTTTTTAAATTCAAGGGCCACTTGAACTTTCAGAAAAAAACCTGAGCCTTGCATTTTAGAGTGTTGCCACAGCCCAGTATATTCATTTACAACCAGTTAAACCCCGTTCATTTATTATTTTGATTTTTGCCAATAGCCCTCCCTTTTTGCTAGCCTCTTTGACTTGCTAGTGTATGGTGTGTCTGTAATTGTTAATTTTTTTTTATCTTTGGCAATTGTTTTGCACATGACCTTTTACTAACATACAGATCACTACAGGATCTAAAGAATATGGCCAATTCCCAAGTAAGAAAGAAATTAATTTTGTCTATTTATTCATTTCAGGCAACAAACTAAAATACATTGCAGAAAAATTGAAGTGACTTTTGCTATAGTAAACAAATTTTGGGGGGTTGGTTTTGCAAAAGGATAAAAAAATAAACACATTTTACAAGTTTCACAGTGTACTGGAGAAAGAAGCAAATGTTAATTTTTCCTTCTCTTTTCTCTTTTCTTTCTTCTCTTTTCCTTTCTTTCTTCTCTTTTCCTTTCTTTCTTTTCTTTTCTTTTCTTTTCTTTTCTTTTCTTTTCTTTTCTTTTCTTTTCTTTTCTTTTCT
>JAAGNO010006039.1:4011-42616 GCA_033439905.1 Ceryle rudis | reverse complement strand
GGATGGGTGAGACAGTTGGCCGGATTTAGATGTAAGATCCGTACAAGAGCAGTGTGGTGAGAAATACGTTGAGATTTGCAGAGTTTGGGGGGGGGGGGGAAGTAGCTTGTGACATTATCTGATGGAGTTGATTACTGATTCAAGTTTGCACTGCCAGCTCTGACTTTTTTCTTTTTAGAACTCAGTAAGCATTCATTGTGTTCTGGAAAAAACAATATAGTTTCACTCCTGTATTTTAAAGACTAATACAAAAATGCATGTTCTTCTCTACTTCTATAACATTTTAGTGGAAACTTTGTTTTCTTAACAACCTATTTAAAACATGAATTTACCTTGTCACTTCCCAGTCAGCTGGAGGCAAAAGTATGAATTACACACAAAATTATTTCCAAAGCCTGGCAAAATTTGGTCACAAGAAGTTTAACACTTGTATTTCACTACTGAAACATTACAGAGTGCTGTAGGAGAAAAAAAACAACCTAAAACTCTCTCAAGATAGGACTGGTATAAAAAGCTTCAGGGATTTGAGAAAACCTGAAATGTATCTAATGAAGTAGTTACAAGAACTGAGTGACTATAGCTGCAGCTTCAAAAAACCTGGTTAATACTTGGTTTGTACGTGTATGTGTTTGTATGCACCTTTGAAAAACCCGAGAAGGGCACCTCAGTGGCATCACGCTGGGGCTATAAGGAACTAAAGACATACACAAAACATACAGACCTTTAGTGAGAAGCTTCCTTTCAGACTCGTCCTTAGGAGAATGGGGACTCAGGGTCCGCTGTTCTGCTTTAGTTCCAAGCAGAGTCTGCCTGATACTTAGACTCTGGCGAGGTGTTTTGGGCGATGGCTCTGTTTTGCTGCTTGAAGAACTGAAACAAGATGTATTACTCGGTAAGAAGAAGATAAGAACTCTACAAAAACTACAGGCAGCATATAATTCACCTACCTCATCATTGTACTGTATTCTTTAATCCTCCGACTAATTAGATCTCTACTAGTGACACCGGTATCCTGTAAAATTAATGGAGATCTACTTCACAATCTTGTAAAACAGAACAAGTATTTTTTTTACTTTCAGAATACCATTAACTCTTCCAGTCAACAGATGACATCTGAAAAATTACTATTTCAGTACACTGAAATGAAAACACTGAGGACAACGTTCAGACAGACATTGATATGTACACTAATATATGTTTGCATTTATCTCATAGAAACATCAACACTTCATCAGAGAAACAGGCATCCTTCAACGTTTCACTTTTTAACTACTGAGAAATCCCCACACTGTTCCGCTGCACACACCACTTTGCAATGCAAGTCTGCAGACACAACACACTGGTTCTAATCCTGCAATTACGTTTTAAAAATATTAGGGATTTTTGACGGATGAGTTTTATGTTAAGCGTATCTTTAGTGAAATCAGTAACAATATTAATCCATTTGTTACACAAGCCTGTCCTCTGATTATGTCACACTTTTAAAAAATTTATTTACTCAGTTACCTTGCCTTTCACTTCATTTTCTCGTATGTTCCTCCACACATTTTATTCTATTATTTAATTGCAAATGGTTTCTTTTGTTGAAGTATTAAGATAAAAGACATTTTTTTAATTAATGACAAGAACTGTGGCTTCTGTATTATATATCGTATGATTACCTCATCATTTAAGTTGCTGTTGTCTTGTATTGCTTTAATCCATGCTAACATATTATCTCTGTCCTCAGCTTGAAACAGATACTCGCAGTCTGATGTGGTGAGCCTAAATACGTTTTTCCTCTTGGTTTCACAGTATGAGATGTCTATCAAACAGGCATTGATGCTTATAGGTTGTTCTTCTTCAGACAGGGTCACTTGTTCTTTTTTATCCTTGTACAAATAAAGTGAATGACCTCGAAGAACAACATACAATTGCTTCCATGGCCGAATGCTCCCACCAACTCTCTGTAAAACACCACCCAGTACGTTAGCTTGCTCCTTTGCTACAATAAATGTTTCTGGATTACAAAAGCTACCTCCAGAATTTTTAAAAAGAAAGAATAACCACCTACCTGTACCATTCTTAAGAACGACCTGTGGGAAAAGACTACACAGAGGTGGGATTCACTAATTGCTCTCCATTAGAGACACCAATTGTGCAATAGCCTGCCCTCCCTGATCACCCATTGTTTGTGTTCACAGATGACAGTAGCAAGAAAGGGAATGCAATCAGAATTCCACAGGCATTAAAACAAATGCAGTAAAAAATATTTAGTGGACTCTTGACAATGCCTTTTAAACTTAATTCCAGTCAGGCTCACATTTACATCCCACTACAATTCCAGACACCCAATTTTCCTTAAGTATGCTTGAGCAGCAGGTTAATTTGAACTCAACTCCACAACATTCTTGAAAATTACAGCCTTTTTCATTATCAGCAAAGAGGAAAAAAACCCCACACACTACAATTATCAAGGGACTGATTCTTACCATTTAGTTATTCAAAATGAGTTTACTTCACAGATGCTTTGAAATGTAAAATTAAGACAGTTTAGAAATCACTCTCTAAAAGAAACTAAGTAATTCACTAAAATCAGTGTTCTAATGGGTCTAAAATATTGTCAGTTCATCATATCCCAAAAACCACACCTAAAAAACCCCACACAAAACAGGAAGGTTTCAAGTCTTGTAATTTTTCACCAGCTTAATGTTTCCACTAGGTTAAAACACCAAACATGACAGGTACCTTTCCTTTGTCTGTAACAAGCTGACGAAAATGGAGCCATCCTTCCTTAGAGGCATCACCGAAGACCTCTGAAGAAGAATCTTTTCGGGAACCAGAGTCTTCTGAAGATTTCTGGCTGTCTGGGACCTAAAGAAAACATCACCGAAAGAACCTTACAGTGTATTTCTAAACACATTTCTCTGCAATTTCTACATGCACAATGTTTCTCACTTTAAAAATGCCCCTTGGAATATCCTCCCGGGAAAATATGATTTCTAAAGTTTCCATACAACGATAATGACCTTACACATCCCAAGAATACTTTGAGAAACTGCAGAAGTCTTAAGACTCTCATTAGCAAGATTTTACAAAAGCACGTCATAGATACGCTTTGTTTACAGAGACTGAGAGGAATGAAAACTCAGAGACCAAGTGGTGAGCCTAGAAAAAAAGAGACCATGTTTACTTCTATGATGCATACAGCACGAACAATTTGATGATCAGAAATTCCAATAAACTTCACGTCTGCATATAACACATCACTTTGTATAATGGAGCTGTATAATTCATACTGCTTGTCACAGTAGTATGTATAATTGCTAGAGGAGTTCTTATATACATATTTACCTACCTTAATCCCCTTTAAACTAGATACATGCTTAATGGATCTGTTGAGAAAAAAAAACACAAGTTAAAATGAGATTTTATACACTTTAAAAAACAGATCTCCAGATTAACTGGTATTATGGATGAACTCACGATTTTCCCTCTTCTCTGTAGTCATCCAGTCCTTCATCGTATGACTTTGATCTCTCAGTTTTTGGGGCAGGCTGGCTATCCAGCACACTAGGCCGGATGGATTCTACAAACAAATAGAGTTTTTGAGTATATAGGCACCTGAATCACATTTTTGGCATTTATTTAAAGCAATCAGGAGTTGCCAGTTTTCATTCTTGCTCTCCAGAGTGTATAAGGAAAAAGTCGCGTGAGGAAAAAAGTGAAATCACCGCTCACCATGATCATGTGAAAGCTGTCGCCGAATTAAAGGGATTGGAGATGTGGGACTGGGAGGAACAGTTGCTATAGCTGGTGCTTGAGAAGCAGATGCAGAAATAACAGCAGAAGCAGGAATGTGTGCAATATCATGGTCAATACTAGGACTAGTCGGTTCATCTACAAAGGTAATATGCCACATATTAACATATTAAATACATTAATCAAATGCTCAAACTAAATAGCCGTCTGAACTTCTCATTATTGGGATATCAGATATATTAAACATAAAGTCTTTCAAACAAGCATAAGGATCCAAGAGGAGCCTGATTTTGCAGGGATGTTAATTGTACATTAGAGATAAGGGCAAAGAACATCATACCCAATTATAAATTTTGCAGTGACCGAATCAAACAGGGATTATTTGTTGAACTGTTGTAATATTGTTTTTCAAGTACACTATGTCTATATGCATAAGTGAAAAGCACAGTTATTACATCAGTAACTCTAAACTTAAGAGACAGGTAAGCATATTTTCCTACAACAAAATATGGGCAGACTACCGAAAATCATCTGGATTTAAATGAGTGCACAAATAATAAAGCCAAGTTACCAGCAAACAAAAAAGCATTTTAAACAGATATCCAGCATCTGAAGAATCAATCCCCCCATCCTCCATACATTCAAATAAAGCAACAAGTATGCATATTTTTAGAAGATGGCACTACTACATACCAATTAGTTCTTCCACTAATTGTTCATACAAACGATTGCATGCCATACATGGCCAGCACCTCACAGTCTCAATAGCCACAAGGGTCATCACGAAAGATTCCAAAAAGCTATAAGTATTTCTAGTATTTAACACGTTTCTTACAAGATGGAAGAAGTCCACCGATATATTTTCAATCGTTCTGAGAAAAGAGCCACAACATCTTCTAGAACACATTACTAATACTAGAAAACTATTTCTACTTCATGCTCTGGTAGAAGAGACGATGGGGAAAAAAGAAAACTAAAAAAAAATAAAAAATTCAAGCCATGAGCAGGGGCTGAACTGCACTGTCGTAATGAATATGAATGTATTCTAGGTGCTAAGAATTGTAATATGCAGAGCTACTGAAAAGCCCATTGAAATCAATGAACACTCACAGACAGAGGTTTATTCTTTGCTTTGTGTGAACACAACTGCATGTGCTGCATTGTGCTTTTTCAACAGTCACTAACAGTTCTGTTAAGGGAGCACTCGTACCATCAAAATTTGGCAACGTAAATTTAAAACAAGGCAATAAACAAAGTGCAGGAAGGTTTAGCAGTAACAGCTCTCTAAATTGTCTGGAGTAGAAAATACTAAATTTGAAGTTGTGTTCAACAAAGCATATCCTCCCAAACCTAGCTGCAGACTAGAAACGTTAAACAAGGGAATCAAAAGAATTCACAGCAAACCTGTGATACTACTCTTTTAAAAACTTGTAAAACTTTACTTGCATCCACAGTGATAAAATGAGAAGCATCTACAGACCTCTTCTCTACAGAAACTAGAGGGTATGAACCTCAGCCACACTTCCATTTCAAAACTGCAAGAGCTCACCGTTCTATTGGCTTTTTTCATTTGCTCATCTTCCCTGCAGCAAACCCTGAGCGAAGCACATGGTAACATTGACTGAGGAATATAACCACTCCCTGTACAGTTAATTAGTTTATAGCATACAAACTGGAAATGCTAAGCTTTAAGTTATTTACGTTACAGACTTCACAAAATGTCAGTGTCTATCCCCAAAAGTTACAAAAACACCAGCGCTTGAAATAAATCTGTGCAAGCTGTGAATACCAAAGTGTCAGGCAACACTACACAATTTTCCACACTTAAATACAAGAATTCAACTGAGAAAAAACAGTTTCTAAAAGCAACAATAACTATTCAAATTACTACTTCACAGTGGATCATATCCATAGATGAATCAAAATTAAAGTAGTTTCAGAAATAGGCAAGCTTTAAAGAAACTGCAAATGACATGGGTACAGGAGGAAAATAACTGCTCAGTCACTGAAGAGGTGGAAGGTCAACTAATAGCAAGCTTTTACATAATACAAAGGGATTCTACATCAAACCATGGTGTACTCCATATAAGTTACTACCTACTAATTGAATGCACTGGCAAGCTCCACCACTGCTGTCCAATAAGATACAAAACCCAAACAACTATATACATCCCTTGTATTTTCACTTTTCTTTTTAGTGCCTAGAGTATTTGTCTTGCTTTTCAGTTTCCTTAATTAATTGGTGTGTTTGCACCCCAAACCTCCTCGCCCAGCATGTGAAAGGATGTGTTCAGCTCATTAGTCAATGAAAACGACTGTGTCCAAAAGGCACTGAAGTGTACAGAACGAGCAAGCCAGAGGAGAAGCCACATAAAATAATTCTCTTTTAGTTTATTATCTCACAGATTACTGGTGTCCTTTTAAAAACTTTAACAAAAGCTGAAAGACTCTGGGACTACTTGAAGTTTTAACTTTTCATTTGAGAAAAGGATACAAGTACAATTTGTTCTGCATTATTGTCTGTGAGGTGACCCAAGAGACCAGCCCTTGGAAAAGGAGTCATAAAGCTGACAGAGAACCTCTAGCAAAGTTGAACACGCTGCTTGTCACCTCCGTTTGAACATGAGCAACCAGTCGACAGTTTCACCTACTAATTTTCAGCAAGAGCCTTCCCATGCAAAACTATTTTTAGCGGGTACAAAAAACTTGTAATAAACAGGCAATGCAGTTCCAAGTACAGCTAACTTGCATTAACTGATCTGCTAGCAAAAGCAGAGAGAAATTAATGTATCAAAGCACATTTGTATGACAGCGCAGGTGCAGATCAGGGACCTACAAAGAGAGGGAGCATCTGTACACAATGTAAGTGATCTGGGAAACTACTAACTTTGTGACTCTGCAAAGACACAGATTTACACTGAGTGGGCTCAGATGCAGATTTCAAAACTGAGGATTAGGAGGGTGAGAGTAACAAAGTGTACTATCCCCACACTGTGGATGAGGAACTAAGGAACAAGTATTAACCAAATTTCCAACAATTCAAAGGAATTGATAGCAAAAACATCACCAAAAAAGCACAGATCTGTATCACACCCTACTATGCTGATACAATAAATATTATATTACATCATGATGAAGTTGTAATCTATTTGTTTATACCCAAAACTCCTGGAACAGTCTTTCCAGACTACATGTGAAGATTTGAAAGTAACAACCTGAACAACTGAACACAAAAAGGGGCACATTTTGAGAACCTTAAATATAAATTAAATTAATCGCTGAAGTACTCAGGTGGGAGCGCATCTCAGAAGGTCCCCAAGCCCAACCTCCTCCACTGAGCAGGGTTAGAACTGAATTTAGACCACATTACTCAGGGCTTTTATCCAGCAAGTGCCAAATAAAGGTGAACAGTCTCCTCCCTCAGCATCCTGGCTCTGATCTTACTGATACAGACCAGTATGGTGTTAAGTGTTCATCACCATCAAGGTGCTGATGCCATAGCAGGAGGTTAGCCCACCCCAGAATCAGGACTTAGCATTTGTTCTTCAGTTTCAAAAGGCTCCTATCTGACCACCCCTCTAGGGCAAGTCCTTCTCAATGCATCTTTGCACATACTGACTGCTCCCCCTAGTTCAGTGTTGTCTGCAAACCTGATAGCGTATTCCATTTCTTCCTCTCTGATAAAGGTATTAAACAAGACAGACCCTGAAGAACGCCCCTTGTAACCAGCCTCGAGGTAGAATACGAGCCCTTAGCTACTACCCTTTATACCTGAGGATCCAGTCAGTTTTCCTATGTATCTGGCAGTACACCCATCTAGACTGGTACAAGGATGGTGTTGCAGAGAAGGTCAAAAGACAAAAAGAAGTCAAGGTGGGTGATCCCTTTCAGGTCTCTTCCCATTCACAGATCTAGTCATCTCATTACAAAAGGCAATCACGTTGGTCAAGCGCTATTTACCCCTGTAAATCCCCACTAGCTATTCCAAACCACCTTCTCCTTCATGTGCCCAAAAATAAGTTCCAAGAAGACCAATGCCATGATTTTCCCAAGGACTGAGATAAGGCTGATTGCCTGCCTTCCTGGATTGTCCTCCTCATGCTTTTTCAAAAGGGGTGCACAATTTGCTTTTTTACCAGCTAACGGGGACTTCCCCAGGTCCTCATGATCCTTCAAAGACAATAGACAGCACCTCTGCAATGACATCAGCCATCCCTCTCAGCACCTTTAGATGCATTTCACTGGGTTGGATGGACATGTATCAACTGAGCTGCACTGAAGCTGTGTTAAGATCTCCCTGTTTATCCAAGTCGATTATGATTAGGGGCTTTGTCTGTTGTGTTGTTTGGTTTGTTGGGTTTTTTTGGGGGGTAGGGGCTCAGTTTTTTAAGGAAATGGTTTATTTAACTGAATCATAGCATATAAACATGTAGAGCAAATTCCCAGACTAACTTTGGTCCAGAGTGGCTAACCATCAGGGATGCTTGGGCTGTCACTATCAGAGAGAGGTGATTGCTCCCACCACCCCCATGGGATTTAGACTGCTGAAATTTCCTTCACTGGTAGAAAGTGACTGGAAGAAATTAAGTTCCTGAGGCTAAAGTCACCTTTCATATTTATCCCCTTTTGGACATGAGATACTGTTTGCAAGACTGCCAAAAGACAAGACGCTGCAAGACACCTAAAAGGACCATAAGAAGGAATTGTATTATTTAGTAAGTGTGTTGCAGAACAGATTACCATTTAAAACACTAATTAGGCATTTCAATTTAAACAGACAATGTGAATACCTGGCTACAAACCTTAACTCAACAGGTATGTATTTTATCAAAGACTATAGTATCTGATTTAAAGATTCAAAACGTAAGTGTAATAGGTTGTACAGTAACACACACTTAACAGCAGTTTCAATTGCTTTTCATGTAAAGAATGTTGAGATGGAGTGCACCCCCAGATGACACAAAAATAACTCAAAATTTCCCAATCTGCACGCATCAAATTGGATAACAGCACTTTAATATTACTGGCCTTCTGAAAACCGTATCCAATTTTTGGATTAGGTATGTGTTTTAAGATGCCCCTGTAGTATTTAATGCAATTTTGGTCACTCATCCATTTTCTGAAACTGTACAGTGATTACTCTCAGAAACTCAGCCACCTGCAGAAGGCTACAGCGAGGTAACTCGTATTACTTTCTGTCTCCAAAGCAAAGGGCTAAAAGAGTCATTAAAAACAATCTTCATTCAACAGAGGCAAAAAATGTGAAAGCTTCCATAGACTAGGATGGCACCTACCTGACAGATCTAACAATAATTATTTTAGCCACTGCCTCTCCATCTGTTCAATAATTTTCTCAAACCACAGGTTATGGTTTTCAGGGTGTAATTTAAGAATGAATCTTACATGGCAAGTTTGCTTATGGTAAAAAAGGCAGCAGAAAACTATCAAGCACTCAGCAGAAGAATAAAAAAAAATAAATTTTCCTTCACTGAAGGGCAAACAGAACATGCCAGTGACACGAACAGACCGTGCAGCAAGACTGGCTTTAGAGGCACGCCCTTACTGCCAGCCCTTTGTCAAACACTCTTTCGCACATGGCGTCCTTGTCCTGTCCAAGCACTCCACGGCATACGGTACCGTGACAGGCTTTGCACCCTCAGAAGACACAACGCTACCTGCCTCCAAAGCAGGCAGCAGGCAGGACGAAGGGGGTCAACAAAGGCTGTCAAGGCACAAGTGGAACAAGGGAGAGCAGAGCTGGGGACAGAGGCCACAAGGAAGAGGTACCACTGAGAAGAAGTCAGGAAGAAAGAAGAGAGGGTGGACAGGATATTGGAAGTAGAAAGAGGATCTTCATCCACACACAGGCAAAGAAGTTTAGGAAAAAAAGGTCTAGCTCAGAGCCTCCTCATCGCTACAAAACCTAAAATGAAGCTCAATTTAAGCTAAACAGACCATTTTTCTTAAAAGCCTACCAGGAAGACAAATAAGATCACCATGTATACAATTTCAGCTGCATAGTGAGAAAGGCAGAAATAACCAATAAACCAAAAGGGAATTGTTCAATCAAAAATAATCTATGTGGAACTAACCATGCTATTACACAAAGAACTAATAAATAGCCTACAGCAGTGACTTTTTGTTACACATCTTGAAGTACAAGATGCTGTATCTTCTACACTTTCAAGGTGAAGTATATACAAGTTCCAGTAAAGACTTCCAAGCCTGAAATACGTGATTTAGAAAGAAGATAAAAAACTGTTGCCTGGACTCATCATGACTTGCTACCTTATTTTTCAAAAAAGAACCTTTAAGAAGCTTGGTTGGTTTTCTTTTGTGTGGGTTTTCTCTGGTTGTTTTGGGGGTTTTTTTTTGTTTGTTTTTAAGTACTTCCAGCACTGATTGTCTTTACAGTACTTCTTCACATATATACTTTATGTAATTATCCTCATGTGGCCTAAAGAATATAATGGAAACAAATGTGCATGCTGAGCACATTCACTAAGCCACAGAAACACAGGACTGGAGCAAGCCTCCTGAATCATCAAATCCCATCCTCTGCTACTGTGCTCATGTAAATGATATGGTTTTTTATACTGACTTTCACACAAACAGACAAAGGCTTCCCAAGGTTATTCTTCATGTGAGACTATTCTGAAAACCTGATCTATAACAGTATGTTGCTTACTTCAGTTTTAAACAAATGTATAATTATCTTTCTATACTAAGTAATATAAAGCAACTCTAAAGGTTCCTGTTCATAGTAATACCTTGCCACCTAAAAAAAAAAATAATCTGTATTTCTTAAATATACTTTTTTTTTGGCCAAGAACCTGGTGGCATTCATTTATTATCTGTAATTGTTATAATGATGCACTAAGAATTATTTATGCTTTGAAAATATTAAACATTATAAACCAAATCTGATGCTTCTACTCAAAACACTTCTATATGTTATGACTTACTGACTTCATATTTTAAGTTTTAATTAAAAAAGGATTTTTGAATTACAGCAGCATTTAAAACAATTTCTAATTTTCTGTTTTGGCTGCTATACTTCAGAATACCACAATGATTTAAAAGTTGTTCTTTGGGTAAGAAATACTGAATTTTTCAGCCTGAGGCAATAGTGGTTTGGCAGGCCATGCTAAAGTTCCAAAAAAAATAGAAGACTGATGCTTATCTTAGAAACACTGATGACATGTTAAAAGCTGTGCCAATGCTATCGCTAAAATAACAGAAGCAATACTCTCTCAAAACTGAACATCTGTCAGCTCTAATTTCTACTGCAGTTACATTTATATTTCCATAGTTTGGAAGAGGTAGGCATTAACTTGTAGAGAAAAATATCACAGTGGCTGAAGATTTTCATATTCATCTTGACTTCGAAGTTTTTGCTGTAATTAAAGTTTCCTTAAAGCATGCCATATCAACCATCCGGATTCAGCCACCATCTGCCTTCAGGGTATCCCCACATTTTGGGTTCACAAGCTACAGTCTCTGCTGCAGAAGTCTGAAGTTTTGAATTTCTCTCTGCCTGATGCTTATCTCTTCTCACAAGGAGGCAACAGAACGAGTATATTATTCCAATTATTTCTATCTTGCATGTGAGGATATTACTGGTTGTTTCCTCTAACCTCTCTCTATTCCTACCATCAGAACCCTTTTCATAGGGTGTTGGGCGAGTGTATCACTCTAGTTTCCAGAGTGCAAGTGCATTCAGTATGTGTGCATTCACGTTACTGTCTTCTGTATTAGAGCCCAGGCCATCTGCAGAGAGAGGCATAAAGGTGCAGGGAGAGGAAAGCTATGGCACCTATTTCAGTAAAAAAAGGCAGTAAACTCATTATACTTTCTAAAAGAGTACTTGGAGTTATATACATGAGTTACCATTTAAAGGTACTGATAAGGTAAACCCTATACAGTTTCCAGCATTAGAGAAGAAGAATGCCATCATCTCTACAATAAAGACACCTGAAAATTTTAACTAACGCTGAGTTGTTTAGAGTGCTTCACTAATTCCTCAGTTAATTTACTGTAACAAAAAAGTAGTATTTGGTAACACACACACAAAAATGTGGGTGCAGAATTCACTAGAAGCCAGCTAAATTTATGCTATTTGTTAAACAAAAAGAAAATACTTTTATTGTGACAATTTTGTTGAAAAATAGGTACTGAACACAGCAAAACAAAAATTGGTTTTGAATGAAGAACAGCTCTGAAAGCAAGATGAAAAGCACAGTCTGCCTAAATACTAGCACAGAAATCACTATGGCTGTTTGCCTGTGCTAAGGGTGAAAGCAATAGAGAGATAAAACCATGAGTGGCATGGAAAGAGTGAATCAAAGATTAGTGGTCTGCTGGTCTCTCCTGTAACATTTGTAGAAGAACTTCAGTCAGCAGGACACAGCTTTTTTTTTAAAAAAAACCAAAACAACACATTAAAAAAACCACCACCACACACACACAAAAGGAATAAATAGGACATAGTTAAAGCTGTGTGAATTTCCTGGCAAATCTTTACTGAAATTGTTACAGGGTAATGGATAGCAAAATTCTACTGTAGTATAAAAGAGAATGAAGAAATTTATGGAGCACTTAGAATCACATCTGGCTCAGGGATGTTGTAAAGTGCCAATGGTTAGAAAATAGAAAGTACCAGTAGAAAGTACCATGCATCCTTGTCTTGTTTGCAGACCTTTCCTTAGGTATCAATTTCAGCCAGAAAGGACACTCATCTAATTTTTACAACATTTTGGTGTTATCAAAGTTTGGTCAGATATTTTTATCTGCTTAATTTTCTCTCAGTTATTCACAAATTAATAGTAGAATTAAGTGACCTAAAATTTTTCTAGGATAAGGATGTACTAGATATTTTCAAAAATGGGATCAAACCTCTTAGGGCAAGTCTGTGTACTTATCTGAAGTTACTTGATGTCCAAAAGAAAAGCTCTGTAATAGGATGACTATAAACTCGTTTGATTTGAAAAAGAAATGTTAACCTTCAAGATGATGTTTATTGAGGCTAAGTATTTTCAAATATATCCATTTAAAATTGATTTTCATGTGACAACCCACTGTGAAGTTGGGCAGAACATTCACCCAGTAGTAATGGCCAAAGCACTGAACTGCCCTGGCAGCGAGACAAACTGCAATCACATTAAGCATTGAAGCAGTTTCTCCATTTCACTTATATGGGTTGTTCACTTAACTCAATCTGGGATCTGGATTATCCTTTTTTTTTTTTTTTTTTTAAATTGTTTTCCATTCTACCAAAAATGGTATAAGAGGGGGAAAAAAAAAAATATATAGTTTCAAGCTAGGTGCAAATCTCAAACATTAACACTAGGTATGTATGCCTAAGAGTTAGTAAAATAACTATATTCTCAATCAACCTTTTCTTGACAATTACAAAAACACTAAGTAGGCTTCTAATGTCCATTCCGGTGTAGGTTAACACATCCAAAGTTACCCAATAGGTCAGAAATTTATCATCTGCTGTTCTCTAACAGCAACTGTGTACAAGTTAGAAGTCTGAGAAATCATACATTGAACACCACCATTGCCTATATAGTCACTGATAGAGAATTGTTACTAGTCTAGAAAACAGGTGAGATCATTTCTGGAATAACCTTTCATTGGACTAACTTGTATAGCTTGAAACAATATAGAACATTTTAAAAACAGAGCCTTTCTTTGGACCTGAAATACAAACAGCAGCTTTCCAAGCTAACCACAACAGCCTGCATTTAATAGCACGTGGAAAGCACTGAAGCCTGCAATGCCATGGTACGTTTTCCTGTAAAGCCAACAGCTTCCTTATTCCCCAAGAACATCTGCCCACCTGAAGAAGAGTTTGAGCACACAGTATCTTGCCTCATTTTTTCACATAAATCAATCTCTCCTATAAAAGATAAGTCATCTACTTAATAGATTTACTCTGAAGGGAACTCTCATTTCTATGAGGAAGCACAGCCAAAATTTCATCTCCCTGCTTCAAAGTAGACTTTTGTGAAAGGACTAGTGTCAAAAGGCAATACTTCAGCAACCCACCATAATCTCTGCAAGAACCTGCCATGAGCAAACTTCCATTTGTGGTACAGGGCACTTGGCTGCTTACAAAGAGCCAAAATCATTCCAGTGTTGCACTATTCTCAAAAGCAGGTTAGTCACAAAATACTGCTGCAGAAGCCAACTGTTCCTGGCTGAATTTCCACCAAAATATGGTCTGATCATGTCTACTACTTTTAATGAGCAGAAAGTGATAACAAAAATAAGCACACCACAAAGTGCTTAAAATTGGCAGTAATAAGTAACCTCGGAAGATTGTTTCCCCACAAATTTACAGTTTTACGCTGCTCCAAAGATCTACTGAAGCAAGTAACTTCAGTAAGTGCATCTATGAAATGAACCACAGCTAAGAAAACCTAATACTGCAAAAAACAATTATGTTGTTGTAAACGTTAAGGAAAGGAGGGAGCTTGCCAACACCAAGGAACATCTTTATTTAAAGTAACATCCTTCTCAATAATCAGACAGAAGGAAAAAAAATAAGCAACAAAACCCAACAAAACTCAAACCAGAAAAATCCAAGTGACTTTCCTTCAGAAGAGTTAAATAGCCTTTCACTGAGGCTCGAAGCACTCAGTCCACTCTTACTGGCATTTGGTGTTCCTCCTACTGAGAGGGGGGGTTATTTAATCTTCAAGGTGCTGGAGCTGTGGTAGAAATCTTCCACAGGACCTGCACCAGCACAAGAATTTCTTGCTAGGAACAAAGACACAAGTACTGTGTCTGTTCACACGGTGCCCACACTCTAGCTGCACCACATTTTAGTACTTCTGGAGTATTCAGGAGTTTTCAGTCCAAGACACTAAGGAGCTTGTAAGAATTCACATAATCCCATGTGGTGTTAGACCAAGATGCTGCAATAGAGAATTACAACTTTGTTTCTTCTGCACTGTTCAGCTGCTACCAGAATCCAGTGTGACTGCTACGTTTAAGGCTTCTTTGAACTTTAATCACCATGTTTCTCTAAAATCTGGAAGCAAGCCACCTAAGTTCATGGCACATCTTTATCAAAATCACAACAGGAGATCGTGTACAAAAGGTGGGGCTTGATTTTGACAATCTTGATCTGATTTTTACACAACATTTAACGTGTATGGGATTAGAAAACTCCTAGCAAGCACTCCTAAGTGAGTACAAATACTACACATCACTTACCAAGTGCACAGTGCTGATTTTAGGCACAGTATTAAAAAAAAAAAGGCAAAAACAAACCAAAACCTTTTACTTGCTGTACAAACTTGTACTAATCCTTAAAGAAAGATGGATGATTCTAAAGAAGAATCCAAAATTACACTGGATATTGATACATCCAGTAATAATAACAGTAAAAAAAAGTGCAACTCCTGTTCAAAAAGGAAAATTCACTATAGAAAACATCTGCTTGCTAACAAAGCATTTTTGTTATGTCTTAAAATTCTGTCAAAAGAACAGAATTATTATATCTTTTGTATGATTTCCATTCTTTGATGGACACAGTTTCTTCATTATTTTCGGTTAGTTACTTTAAATTAGTAGAAGACATTATAGATAACTCTAGAAGAAAACACACTGCTGCAGATCCACATTAGAAAATAATTGTGCCAAGACGTTGTATGTGCAACCTCCTTAACCTAATCAAAACTAGTAAAATGGCTTGTTCTTCCACATCCACAAGTTTGAGATCAAAATTCAGTTCTTTCTAAATACTACTTTTACTAAGTTCACACCAGACAGTCGTGTATAAAATTGACCTGTGAGGTAAATGGTCCACAGACACCTAGACACCAAAGGATTAAACCAGCCACAACAAAAGAAAATCACTCAACAACAGACGGAAAGACAACATGAGCACTGGCTACTCGAGTAGAACAGAAATGCTGTCACTGAAACTCTTCAACAGATGAATAATTCCTCACGTATTCAAAATGGGATATTTTTTTTTTCTTATCACTTACATAAGTTCCTTTTTTCTTCCAAATTATCTCAGAAGTGCTCAAACTCCTTCCTATAAGCTCCCTGTAATTCCAACCCTGGTTTTGTCACAGCCCACTGGCAAATCTCTGTGGCTTCTCACATTCTGTTTCCGCAAACCCTTGAATTCATATCCAGATTAGCATATTTGCCTGCAAATTCATTTTATTGCCATCCTTTCGTCTGAAGCAGCTTTCCTCTAGTCCATATCCGTATCAGAAAACTTAATCTATTCATTTGACAAACTTTCTTTTCTACAGATCACCTTTATATAGATTTGCATCTATATTCTCTCTCTACTGGATTCTAAATATATCTTATACTAGAGAAGTAAAAATATTTCGAAAGGTGCTGCAAATGCTAGCTGTCCACACACATAACATCAGAGCATTACATGGAATGACACAGTTACATAACACAGACTTCTCCATGGGGTTAAGAAAACCTCTAGAAAACTATTAAATCACTGTAGACTTTTCTACACTGACCCCCTAGGACTCCAAACAAAACAGAACATTTTTTTCCTCCACTGAAGAATATTAGTTTTACCAATCAACTATTACTCTAGATGATAAGAGAGCCCCCCATGCTCCTCAACCTCAGGGTTTAGAGGAACAGATGTCAACTATCTAGCATGGTGCTCTCCATCAGCTTTAGCAGATAAAAGCATTTGATGTACACTGGAATAGTTCGACTCACCAATAAACGGAATAGAAGCCAAGGAATCACCAGGTGGGCTCGAACCTGATGCTTTCCTTTCTTCTATTCTTTTTATGTGGACTTCTCTCCGAGCATCATTAGGTAACCAACAGGTAGTCTCTGAGGCTGCCTCTTGGTCATTTACAGCAAGAATATAGGACTGATGCCTCAAAGGCTGTGGGGTTTGGTGGCCAGAAGGTGATTTGTCACGCATGACCACCGTGTCTTTGTCACTTTCCTGAACATCTGTTTGCAGAATTTCAGGCTCACAGACATCTTCCCTTTCAAAATCACGAGTCTTTTGTCTGATGGAACCATCTACATTGTCAGAGGTAGTTGAACTCTCACTTGTTGGCTGACCAAGTCTGGCAGAAGCTGGAGACAGAGAGGAAGGCTGGATGGTTTTGCCAGTTTCCGTTTTGTGATCTGGGGCACCTTCTGCTCGGATCCTTGACTGTTGGTTTAACAGGCCACTCTGATGCAAGTGATTTACTGTTCTTTGGTCTTTGCTGGCAATAGCGTCCAGGCTCTGGTTAAGGGGAAATGATGGTTTTGCTGCATAGGGAGCAGAGTTCTTCAAAGAGCTACTTTTAGAACTTCTGGCTGGTGTGAGAGACAATCTCTCTTGTGAAACAGTTGTAGGTTTTGAAACTCCCCCAGGAGTTTGCAAGTCTCGAGAAGGCTGTAACATTTTCATATCTGGTGGAACTTTCTGAAAATGAGAACCAGGCAGAGAAGCTCTACTACCTGTTCTCCTGTTGTCTGAAATATAAGCACTCGGAGCCATAGAAAAGTTTTGACCTCGAAGGGACATATGAAACGCATGCTGTCTAGATCTCTCATAAATACCTCGCCGATCATCTTGTTCTGTAAACCCTGTCCACTTGTAAGTCTTTCTCCTGTCTCCATTTGTATCTGCAATCAGATTCTCAGAATGAAAATTTTCTAGTACTTCACCCTGTTTGCCGAGATAATCCCATGACTGAGCCCTATGATTCCTGGCATTAACTGAAGGTGAAGTTAGAGTATCTTGCGAAGCACTTCGTGGCCACTCTTTCATCAACACCGGATCTTCAAGTCTTTCCTGGGATACACTTCTCTGACGTATCTGAACAGATTGTGGAACCCTGTCGTGAGAGGTGCTCCTGCGCCGTACCTGTGAAGCAGTGCGATTTGGCACCACTTGGTTATAGTCAGTTGTATTCTGAGAAGCTGCTCTTAAGCTGTCTAACCTTTCCTGTATTGTTCGGGAGCCATACATGTGCATGCGCCTGTTATCAATGTACTCTTTGTAAGTTTTGTACGTCTTCCAGTCTATATGCTGGTGGGAGGTTGGCGAACTGTAATGATTAGCAGAGGCAGAAGGTGAGTCTGTAGCTTGAGCAGGAGGTCTAGTGCTTGGGATTCCTTCTGCACATACTACGTAATTTGAAGCTTTATTTAGCGTTCCAGTTGAATCAACTGGCCTAGTTATTGGAGTCTGGGGAAGTACGATGGCAGTGGACACAGAAGAGGACGGTGATGTGGTCCGTGCTTTTAGATTGGTTTGATCTTTTAAGCCATATCTTACTTCCTCTGTTCTGTGTGATGGACCAGCATGATTATTTCTACAAGACGGCAAATCTACAGCCTTCTCAGAAGGCACAATAACAGTCCTTACAGTTTCATTGCAAACACACACGGCCGTATTTGACTTTGCAATGTCCGTTGGTGATGGAGGCACTTGTATTTCCATTCTGTAGGCTCTCTCTGGCTGTGTCAATGCCCGTACTGGTCTGACTTGCTGTTTCCCCAGCGAGAAGTCTGAAGCTAGCTTGTCACCAGCTTGTGCTGTAACAGAAGCTGTGGATGTCAGGCGTGGATAACATATTGGCGGTGGTTCAGGTATGTTGTGGGCATTACCACTATAGGCTTCGTTGCCTTTCAGGTAGGCATCTTGGGAGTATGCCTGTGGAGAGAAGATTAAGTGAGTATTCAGTAGTGAGGGAGATGAAAAAGTTCACCATCTAGCCTTTGCACCATCAAGCTTCATGAGAGGGAACACAAAATTCACACTGTCGATAATTTAGGTAAAATGTTAGTTAAAAATATAAAACCAGCATTCCATCACCTTTGTGAGCAGAAACAGAACAAGCAAAATCATTACATACATCACTCTTTCCCTCAGTTAATAAAAACTGAGCTGATGACCAATTTTAGGAAATACCACAGGTAGGGCGCTGAGGCAGGTTTCCCAAAATCCATGAGCACAAATCACAGTATTTTTCTCCCCCTTGATTTTACTTCTTATCATGATGCTTCACACATTCTTTCCATTTAAGCTTCACATTGCTGGAAATTCTGGAAACCAGAAATTCACAGCAACTGACAGGTTAAAATGCTGCATAATCAATTCAACTAGCACTAGAAAATTCTCTATTCACTTAGTGTATAAAAGAACTCTGCTCACTTAATGTATGTAGTACATATGGAAAGTACACACAAATGTATATACGCACAGTTCTCTAAGATGCCTTCTACGTAAAAGCTACTAGTCCTAAACATAAAATGAATAAACTGAAGCAGTAACATCTTTGTTGTGAGCCAACACCCTGTGTCATCTTACATTTTACAGGAGACAGCCACTACATGGCATACAAATCCTTCTGCAAAAAAATATTAATAACAACATTTTAAACTCCAAGGTACGGTGTGAAAATTCATACATATCCACTTCTGTCCACACACTATTAAAACACAAACTGCAATCTCAAATTAATTTCCTTGGTACATTTATTTGCACCTTTACGTTTAACAGCCTGGCTCCTGAGAAAAAAAAATGGTTATATTACACTTAGTATGTTTCTGTAGCCTTTTAAAAAGGCAGCATTTATCACTGAGAAATTAACAGCACATTCAAAATAATGAATCAATGAGAAGCACACAGCATACTTAAACAATATCCAATTATTGAAAAACTTCAGCATGACTTCGTTCAGTTTAAACATAACGAAATAAAGAGCCAATGCAGAGTCTGCCAATGCAACAGAAGATCAAAGTGATTTCTCAGGGTTTTTACACACTTCGGTGTGGTACCATATCACAGCATTTCCTGTCCAGTTCATAACATGCTTAATTCCAGAATATCAATGTGCCCTGTCTTAACACTAGGCAGGTTATAAAAGCTCAAGTGCAGCCATAAAATTAATACAGAGCAAAGTACAGAGGAGGGCGAGGCATGTACAGTACTGCTGCAATCTTACACCGAGCATTAGTGAAATGCAAAATATTAAAGCACACTAAGAGAAAACCGTCCAAATAACGCAGCCACAAACCACAAATTAAGAGATTAGCATTATGAAGAAAATTCAGCTCAGACTATCTAGCTCATTACCAACAAACTTGCTGTATCATATTCTTGCTTCTCACAAATCATTAAGAAAAAACATGCCTTACGAAACCATCAGAGAAATGGCTACTGTACATTTCTTACCAGTGCTGTGACATCCTTTGTAAACTGCAGCTGGCAGAAAACAGGAAAACATAGTAAAAGCTGCTTACAGATGTAAAGACAGAATTATCTTGTCATATCGATGTTGAATACAGCAAGCTAAAAATACAACTACACCGATTTCACTGGAAGGTACCAACAGAGGTAAAGGGCAGTAGAGCATAAAAAATAACTTCACCCTCCTTGTGAGCATGTCCATCTCAGGCTTTTATCTGCTCCTCACATTTATCCTCTACCCTTACAGAAAGCAAAATACATTTGTGCCCTTTTGTCTTGGTGCATCCCTACAGCTGCCTGCAGAGAGCTCTGGCTCTATGCAACAACACTTCCCTTCCACTACAGCAACATTACTGTCTCTCATTTCCCCTGGGCTGCTCCCAGCTCTGCTTCCTGGTGACGAAACAACGGCTTTATTATGCATTGAAAACAGCACGCCCCTTCCCCACATATATCTGGACATGACCACAAGTTGTCAGCTGACTGCAGCTGCTTTTATGCTGTACATCTGAAATTAGAAGAATGATGCTGCAGAAACAGTCTACTCATGTGATTTGTATTTTGTTTTTTCCTCTACTCATAGTAAAAATCAAGTGAGGTTTCCACTGGCCCATTTAATGGAGAGAAAGTACATAAACAGATAAACATTTTGAAATCTTTAAAACAATGTCTATTTAGGATCTTGATAGGCTGTAAGAATTAAAAAAAAAAGAAAAAAGGAAAAAAAGGAAGAGATACTGAAGACCCAGAAAACTGAGCAGGAGACTACCGGCATGCAAGACAAAAAAAGATCATCCTCCCCAATAAGAAAACAATTATTTTTTTATAGAGCTGGCAATACAGTTGAAATCCTGAGATACACGCACATTACACCCAAGTAAAATACACTGTGTTTATGTTTTTGTAAAATAGACCCACGACAGGCAATGCTTCACTGACTCTGACAGCAGAAGGGCTAAATTCCAAAACTGGTGTGATCTGATCGTAGCTGAAGACTACGAATGAGTGTAAGAGTCACTTCTCAGCTCAACAAAATTTATCACAGATAACAGAACATCATCTTCAAAAGACAGCATTCTCACAAGGTCCAAAATGAGATCAGCTAGGCTTTCTGCCTCCTTCCCCCACTAAAGAGTATGCTTCCATAATTGCAAGTGTATATGGACAGACAGACCGCCAGTTCTGAGATAGACAGAGTTACTAGAAAAAAGGTTTTGATGATGGCAAGTGTAAATCTTCAACCTCATTCCACCCACTTCTCAAGAAACCACTGAGAAAGTTGAGCTTTTTTCCAAGACAAAAAAGTTTATAAACAGAGGCTGTGACATGCCCACAGAGTACCGGATACCTTGGTTTCATAATTCTGATTAAGGGCCTAAAGAGAAATACTGCAGCTTAAAAAAAAAAAAAATGCCTGGATCCCTTCTGAATAACATCATGCCAAATGATGCACTATCAGCCTTCTTACTATGAAATATTTTAATTGCTTAAACTAGAAGGCGATGGTTAAATTTTCAGAAGTGACTAAAAAATGGAAACTACCCCAATGTATCTATCAGCATTCATACACTACTTTGACACTTAAGATAATTTGCAGTTATATATAAAATATAGTTTGAATATTATTTGAGGAATTAAAGGTAGAGGAGAGCAAGGAAACAGTATGTGGAAATACTACCTTAATCTGTAAGTGATCTCAGCAGAGGATAAACTCATAAAAAGTCAGTAGGGAATGGCTTAAATTCAAGTCTTTAAAAAACCTTAAAAATAAAAATCTTCCAACTTAAAAAAAATATATTTTTTTACTATACAGGTCAGTGATGCTCCTGATTCAGACACCAGTCAAGCCACTTGAATTCCTACAGGAGCTGGGTACTCAGCAGTTGAATAACTCAGCAGTTACTCAGATGTTGCAACGTGACTGAAAAAGCAGTCTTGATGTACGAGCTTTTTCCCATCTTCTTAAAACAATGGCAGTTATGGAAAGCTTATCATACAAATACAACAATTTAGAGTGACATTAACAGCTTTGATGGATAACAGCTCTGCAACAATTACTAAAAGAAAATTGCTGCGCTTACAGCAAGAACTCAGCGTGTTTCCATTTATTGGGTACAATTTCTTCCCCACTTTGCAATCTGGTTTTGTTTGCACCAAGTTTGCAAACTCCTATGGCAAAGAATTAATTTCTTACTGAGAACTTGTATAACCATTAGCACATTAAGGGTCTAACTGGTAAGGTTATTCATGCTGTATGATACAAAAGTGAAGTTATAAACAAATGAAGCATTCTACAAAATATTTTATTAATCCTCAAATTCAGCTGAAGGGACCTGCTTGCATTTTTCCCCACTTGATTTTATGCCATTTGATGCTAGAATAATGACAAGGATTCCTCTTAGTAAGACTCATGGTGAAACCTTGTACTTTCAAGGGCTTGAGCCAAGCATGTCCTACTCCCTTTAGTCCAAATCCATAAAAGCACGGAGGCATATGCTTCAGTGAAGCTGAGCATGCTTCACTACGCTTCACTAAAGGATGAATAACAACACTGATTTCAGCTGAACTAGTTGCAAAATTAGAGAGAAGTGTTTTGCTGAATCAGAGGCTAATGTGCCCAGCACCTCGCAAGGCTGAGCTTGAGGCATTCGCCCTTCCTTCTCCAGCCACTTTGGCTTCAGATTATATTTCCTCACTACTAAATTCTCTTTCCCAGTCCTAGATTATTCTCACATTTCGCATGACTACAGGAACTGCACACCAGAAAATGTTTTCAGCTGCCTTGAAAGGAACCACTTTCCTATTACAGCTTGCTCTGGCACGAATGTTAGTAGTACAGTTCAAGTAGTTTCATTTTACTCTTGAGATGCCCAGCAAACACTAAGGTCAGATAATATTACCTGGGAAAAAAAAAACCAACCACCACAACAAAAAACACCAAACCAAACCCCATGCACCCTTTCTTCCCAGTGGCAATGAAATCTTAAATTTAATGCCTTAAGCCCAAGAACTTTAATTTCCAAATACAAGCTGTGTGTTAGACTTTCTTGAAAATATTAGTCTAAATCTAGATAAGGAGGGTAGATGCAAATGGTATTTTCTAATATGCAACATTAGATAACAAAGTTTAAGTCTCTTCTAGGTCACTGTGTCTTCACACCGCATCCCTCCTCCTATTGTACTTGCTGCCAGAGTTTTAATATTAACCTCTGCGCACATCAGCAACGGCATCAGTACGAAATCTGAAAGTAAATAAATGCTCCACAAGTCTGGACTAAATACAGCTACTTATGAAAACATCTCTATTTATTAAAAGTAAAGCGAATTAAGATATTTCACAGTTTGCCAAAGAAACAGCCCTCTTGCTCCATTAGGGGTGATGCAACTGGACAGTCTCAGGAAAAAAAAAAGACAACATTGTTAAAGTGGACCATGGGCAGATCTGTAGCCAGAGGCATAAGGTTACTGGGACTTATAAAACTAAAATAAATTTCCTTATGAAGGTTATTTTTCTTTTTTCTTATTTTTTAATACCAGTGCATCACTGGTGATTTCAGGGTACTACAAGGCCTTAAGAGCTGCCAAATTCCACTAAATTCCACTACAATTTTAAGTGTCGAAAATGATAAAGCAACAAACTCTAATTTTTTGTCCAGATCCCCAAGTATTCCGTATCACTGTCCTGGTCTGAGTGAGAACAGAACTAATTCTGTTCAGTGATTTCACTTTTCAGCTCAGTCTCTTCTAAGTCACTGCACTGTCTGAAGTCAGCAGCCTGTTTTCCCAGGCAGCATCTGCTGCTGGCAGTGATAAGACCCCATGGTTAGAGTTACTACCAAGGGCTGGCGTGCAGACCAAGGCCACTGCTGGATCTTGTGCGCCACACTGGGGGGTGCAGAAAGTAAAAGGCTGCACCTGCAGGGATGAGAAGCCAGGAGGTGACCCCCAACTGACCAAAGAGCTATTCCAGCCCATAGACATCATACTCAGTATAAAGCTGAGGGACCAGGAGGGTCAAGCCTCTTCTTCAATGGCTGGCGTCCAAGGAGGACTTTTGTCTGTTCTGCCTTTGATCCTGACCCACGTGTTACTGAATCCAGTTCCAGAATCTATCTCCTGAATCTGGTTGCTATCCTGACCTGACCTTTGTCAGGTCTGGGGCTTTCCCAGTGCCTGCTCCACAGCATCAGTGGTGATGGTGATGTAATGGCTATCGGGGGGGATCGGTTCGTTACTGGGTTTGTATATATTATGTATATTTCGTATTATTCTTATTTTCATTAAATCTGTACTAGCTTTTTTTACTAATCTGTTAAGTCTCTCTCCCTTACTCCCTTTCTTTTCTCCTTTGGGAAGTGAGAGGGCATCTGTTACAGGTCTAGCAGACAGTCCCGACTCTAAACCTTGACAATCACCTGACTAAAAAAAAAAAAAAAAAAAAAAAAAGGTAAAAAAGAAACTAGATGCTTGAACTCACTTTCCCTGTTATTCCCATCTAGGATTTTTTTTGTTTCCATACTATCTATGACAGGAGAAAAATTTTGTTCAAACATGGTCAACTTTCAGGTATCAATACACAGTTTCAATGGTCTGTAATTTTAAGGAAAGATTAAGATGCAGATTAAAAGATATGCAAGAGGGAATTAAACAGATCAAAAACATATAGTAGTAAACAGCCCTGTTCTATTTCCACAGTTACTATTATTCACAGAAGGCCAAATAAAATCTTTTTTGTCAATGAAGCTCCAGAGATCTTTCTGGAATGCTAAGGCATGCTTCAGTAGATTTGGATGCTACCGAAACTTAACAGCAACAACACCTGGGACTAGAAGTAACCTGCTGCCTTTTGAGGCAAATCCTAACTTGTTTGAAATGAAACTGTTGGAGGTAGGATAGAATTTATGAAAAAGAAACTTTTGAGTTAATATGCTGCGTTACAAATAACCTTCCAAATTAACAGCTCCAATGTAGGCCAATTTCAAGAAGCAATTTTTAAGAGAGTGATATTTTCAAACACTTGATACTTAAGAAATTCAATGACTTGCAAGCTATATTCTTCTTTACATACACAAGTAATGATTAGCAAACAAATTCCAACAGGAGTATATCTCAAAAACAAACAGATAAAGTCCCACAATCTTGAATTCTGAGGACATGCTAACAAATACATGTTAGACACCGCAAGACTCACTAATAGTAAGGCTGACCTGTAAAATGGCTTGGCAATTTCAATCTTCTCTCTCTAGAGAGAACCTTTACATTCGGTATTTTCTGCGTAGCACAAAAAACCTTCTGAATGACTAAAAAGTGTCACAATTTGAACAGCTTTTTAGTACTACATTTGTTATCTGAAGGCTACAAAACCAGCAGCAATTCCATTAAATACACTTGAGAAAAAGAACTATGTGTAGTCAACCCTAAATGTGTCTTCCTACTTGTATGAAGTCAGTGGTACTAAAACCTACAAGATGCCAAATTTCTGTCAAAGAAGATTGTGAATGCTATAGAAATTGTGTATAGATATATCAAATTTGAAACACTGGGGAGAGTATAATATAATCATCATCATCTTCCTCCTCCTCATGTTCTCAAAATGTTTATATACCTACCAGTGGTTCAAAATTATCAAAGGAGATTAAAGTAACCTCATCTCAAATTTGAGGAGGTGGATAAAAAAAAAAAACCTAACACATTTGTAGTTGTCAAGAGTCAAGTTTTTGTCACTGAGATGTTTGAAATATCCCTTCCCCTATCCCCAAAGTGCTATTTTGAAGATCACACCAGTGATCGAGCATGACTGTCACTGACTTCACCAACAGCAAGTCTTCACATGTAATTCCCTTCTAAGCAAGTAGTGTGCAAATGCCACAGAAGGTGATGACGCATAGACTGGACCACTTCAGTGTTCCTATTGATGAGTGGATTTAAAGCCCTGTTTTCAGGGGACTCTACAGACATATATGGTTATTCACAGACATATATGGATATTTCTGAAGACTAAACTCAAGGTTTATAAATAGGGAGCTACAGATAGAAACAAGCAACTGTGTTCTTTACATACTTAACCTAGCAAACAGTCATCACCACATGGAGTAGACTGCCAAGTACTATAAAGCTTACCACAACCAGCATCACTCCTGGCTATAATGAAACTATTTTATCCTCATTGCACTAGATAAACTTTTCATTAGCACCAACTATAATATCCCAAAATGCTTTGAGTTTTTCTGGTTTTAAAGCATACCGATATTTAACATCACCAGCTTAGAGTGAATGTTACCATCTAAACATATTTACATTGTAGTTTATGACATGTCAAAGAGAACTATATTCTTTAACATACTGTAACAACTTACATAACTTCAGTGACAAAAGTGTATTTTTTTTTTCACCTATTAATAAGGGCACTGTACCTTACCATTTATTGTTTACTTTGCACTTACACTGACACTACCACTACAGAGATTATTGTTATCACTTACTTATGAGCTGTACTTCATTTGGGAATAACAACTCGCTCCGAGGTTTAATTTATTTAGATATAAGATTTCCAGAAAAGCTAATACAGCATTAATCACCAAGGTAAAAATAGAAAAGCAAAACACGTATGCAGTTTCTCAGCTGAAAACAGAAAGTTACTGTCTTTTCACAAGGAGTGAAAGGAGTAACATTCTATGCTGTCACTCTGAAAAATCTGTTAAATGTGAATGTTCAGCTCTGAGTAGAGCAAAGCTCTTCACCAAATCTTGTTACGAGAACATTAGATGCTAACACCTAAAGGCTGAAGATTAGTAATCACCATCTTCAGAGAATTCATAAATTCTAACATAAGGAAACTAATCCAAAATATAATAAAAAATAAACACTACTCTAAGATTTATTATTAAAAAAAAAGATGCTAAAAACATCATATGAAGATAGTATTCCCTATGTTTGGATTCCTCAGAACTTTCAGGGATGACAATTAAGCAGGAAAATACCTAAGGAAGGACATACAAACGTGAAAGGAGGGACAGATAAATGTTAACGCTTTAGTTATTTACAGGTAGCACAGTTCAAAGACTTTGTAACCAACAGCAAGATACTTTTCTTTAGTGAACACGCTGAATATAAGCATCATAAACATACCAGCTGAAGAATGTCCTCATCTTTTGGCATAACGCTAAGTTCCAATATGCTGTCACTGAAACAGAGAAAAAAACACCACACATGAACTGCTGGAAAATATTTTCAGTTCTTGTTACAAAGATAAGCCATTAACTTCCACAGGCCATTCAAAAGCTCTCGCACTCAAGTTATTTTGTCAAGTTGCTTTAAACAACAGAAATAAACAGCAATTTCCATTAGTCTTAACAAATAAAAGTAGAACAGAAATCTGACTGAAGACTACCACCAGTGTATTAAGCCAAGACACTGTCTTTGCAAGTGCTTAAGTCCTACGGTACATTAGTTGTTTGGAGCTTCTCAGACAAAAAAAAAAAAGCAGTAAATCTGTGCACATAAATTAAAATTTTTCTCTTTCTTCCATTTAAAACTAGTCTGTCAGCACTCCTTAAAATTGCTTGGGAACATAACAACCACCACATCACGTGAGAAGTGGGGCAATAGCACAGGAAGCACTGACATACACCTTTCTGCTCCAATCACCTCCTAACAGAATCACGTTAAAGATACATAGATGACATCTGAAATACAGATGAAAAACGCTTGCTACTTCTAAGCGTTGAGTTTGTCAGTCTGAATTGCTGAAATCAAAAGCAGCAGCGGTGTAAAGATCCAGGAATCCAGATAGTTCCATCAATATGAATACAGGCAAAATCAGGACACGGAACGTACAATGTACTGATTATCCAGAGTCAAGTAGTATGAAACAGTGAAACTCTCAGTATCTACCAGAAAAAAATATTTTCACAAACATGATATGCTTGTAGTATTGGATATAAATTTATTATCTTATCTGAGATACAGGAATACTGTTTATGTTCATTAAATATAAACTAGAATAGGTACAGAGAAGGGCTACAAAAGAGACGGCTTGTACAGACTATTTAAACTAGGCTTAAACCCCAGAAAATTAAGAGACTCTGACTGTTATTTAGAAATCTCACATTACCTGTCCCAAAAAGAAAGGATATTTAAACAAACTGACCAATACCATCACAAGAAAAATAGCATCCAATCTACCTGGATATATTAGACTACAAATTAGCTTGTCTGTACTAGGCAGTACAGTGCGTTTGCTGAGGAAAGACAAAACCAGCCCGGAGACCAACCACCAACTTCAGGGCACACAGAACAGTCTATGACAGCACTAAGGAGGACTCAGTTTCTTATTCCTGCAGAAAGGAATGTAATTTTCTCAAACATGTAACACGTGATTATGTTTTTTACATGAAAAGTGGTTTTATCTTACGGTTCCTTTTCCATTTGTTGGCAACCACAGACATAAGGCTGCATTCCAAAATAGCAGAGTAAGGGTATTTGGTTTCACAATCTCTTAAACCATTATTCATTTTGAAAAAGAGTATTCTCTCAGCACTGTAAATTAATTTTAAAACTAAAGATCAGCAGTGGTAGATTTCAGTTTTTCCTTTTAAGTCTATGCACAGCCAAGAAAAAAAAAAAAGTGTTCAGAATATTGAATTTTAAGAAACACAAAGTACTGAGGTTATGTGTATTTACAATAGCATTTCCCATTTTGACTGAATGCATAAACAGCAAGACTATGTAAAATGATTCTTTAGAATTAGTGTCACCACAAGCTAACTTTTGCCTAAACTCCTTTGTATGGATATTTAACTATTTCTCATTTGTAAACCAGAGAATACGGAAGAGAACCCATAGCTTGAAGCATTTCCAATGCTGCATTCACATTTCATTTCTATGAATGGGTAGCATGTACTTGTAAATTCTATTGTTATCAAACTTTAAGATGCCTAATCAATGCTTATTTGCAGGATGAAGACTTTGGAAGTTAAAAATATGATAAATAACACTGCTCTTCTTCAAGCACTTTTTATATAATAGAATATAATTTGTCAGAAAACAAACCATTCTGTTATCCAATTTTTTGTGCTTCTTTTTTTAAAGAAAGAAATTCAATCCATTTACATCATCTAACAGCTTTTTTTTTTAATAGGTATTCAAAAGGGGAAAGGGTTCCATTCAGCATCGATGCTTTATATATCATTCAAATAACTACTTGACTACTCTATCCCAGTTTGCCTGCAGAACTTTTTGGAGACAATTTGGATCTTCCTACTTTATCTTTGTGAAGTATTCCCAGAATGCTTTTCGGTCCTCGTATCAGAAACAGAAATTATTAAGGAATACTTTTGCTGCATTTTACTATATAATGTACATGTAAATGATGAGTTAGAAAGTGTGATTAAATATGCACTGCACCGAAAGTGGCACTTTACACTAAAATATAAGACACAGTATTGTGATTTCTCAGAAATCTCTATCATGTAAATTACTTCCATTACACATTGGGAGTTACATTTAAATTTGACTCAGTCATCTAACTAAAACACTAATCATAAAGACTATCTTTTGATACCTTATTTTGTATCAGTGAAACAGATTCAGTAGCTAAACTCTGTGCGTTTCTGAGCAATCCCAACACTTCAAGAAGAATTTGCAAAGAGAAGTAAGTGGAATAGACATAATCATTCAAACTCCATGAAGTTTGGAAACGAAGTTTGGAATCAGTCTGCTTCTTGTTTTATTTGGAACCATAAATAATTTCAGGGTAAATCAGTAGTTATCAACATGTCACTAAGATGGTCATGTAGAGAGATGAGAATAAATTCTTAATGGACCAGACTAACTATTGGTAAAGAGTAGAAAACCTAGACTTGAAAGTGATCTCATGAATAGCCTTACATAGGACATAGCAATTTCTAGCAACTCTTTTGAGATGTGCCCTTCACCTTCCAGAGGAAGTTTAGCTTTGCTGTCACCAACCAGAGCAAAATAGGTAATGTTCTAGACACGGCTTTAAACTTTTTTAAACAATACAAAGCATGGTGGAATTACATCCCACCCTGTCCCGGGTTAGGCTAGGCTAATGTTAAATTTTCACCAGAAGTTGGGAGGGGGCATGGTCAGTGCATTTTAGATCACTTGCTTTAAGCATTGTTTCTTTACTGTTATTGCTATTACTGTTTGTTCTTGTCTTTCACTGTTCTACGAAATTCTCCTTATTTCAACCCATGGGGTTTTGCCTTTTTCTCCCCATTCTTCCCATCTCAGGGCTGGGTGGGGGGAAGCGAGTGGCCACGTGGTGCTCGGCTTTCACCTGGGTCTAAACAATGACACATCCGTAAGTCCCATGGGAATTTCATTTAAGGCAGCTAATTTCTGATGTCTGCAGCATTTTATAATGAGGACAAACAGCTAGAGCAACTTTCTAGAAAAATAATGAGCAGTATGGAAATAAAGCTGCAGGAGTAATCTAATTCAAAAATCAGCAAGTCCAGACTGAGTTTCATTGCAGAACAGCTGAACAGTAACTGTGTGGGAGAACTCTCTTTAGAAGTACGAGGATAAAAACTTTAAAAAAAACCCAACCTGTAAAAATGTCTCCAACAGTGATCAGAAAAATGACAAAAGAATAAGCATTTACAGTTGGCAATATGTTTGAAAGGGCAATTAAAGACAACAATTAAAAATACTGTATTTAAAATGTCTACTAAACCATCATACAACATTCTGAGACTATAATAAAGGAGATTTCTACTGACAACTTAGCCTTTCAAAAGGCCTTTCAGCAAGTTGCTTGCAGAAAGCCTGCTGAAGAAACAAAGGTGTGCTAGATGAAAGATTAGCTAAGACACAAAACAGAGCAAGAACTGTCACTTGGTATTTTTCATGTGAAGACTAATTACATTCAAAAGTGAACTTGTGCAAGACCAACCTGTCAAGAACTATTAAATCGAGTGATGCAGATAAAACCTTTGGTTCAGCAATTTCCTAAACCAAGGATTTCTGGAAAGTGGGCTGGTATTATATGACCAAATGTCACTCTATACCATAATTTCAGTGTTTACACAGTCTTCTCCTCAGAATCCACGACTGGATGTTATCAGAGAGGATACTCGCACAAACAGACCATCAGCCTGACCCAGGGCGGCTATGCCGACGCAAGAGCAGCATGCTAAAGCAAGCAGCACACACCACAATGTAATTTTACTTGCCATGAAATGACAGCACAAGAAAAAATACTTTATGTGCAGAACAAACTGCTCTAAGCTCAAAAATACCGGTTTTAGAGTTCATTCTTTGGTCACATGAAAAGCACTGCCTGTCAAGCCGCAAGGAAGATACACACCACCTGGAACCTGAGCTCTCTTTGTGGATCAGAATTACTATTTACCTGTTTATCTTAAGAGGTTCAGCTGAAGAATTCCTGATAGTTAAATTTTCTGTATAAAACACTCAAGCTTACACGTGACATTTTGTTACTATCTTCTGCGATGTACACTGTCTCAAGACAATAAATCATTCTCCTCTCCTAACTAACCATAGCATCCCTTCATCTTCTCTGCAGTCACAGGAATCAAGGGAACAGATGCAGTAGTGCCCTATTTCATTCCCAGCTGCACTCCATAATCACGGATACAGCCTTGTTCAGGCTTCCCTGGTTTATCCAGTGGGGAAGTGCTGAATTCCACAGGGACAGTTTGCTACCTATGCTCAGAGGGCTGAAAATAAAACTTTATTCACAGGCAGACCTAGGCTTATGAATCTCTCCTTGTGTAGGCCACAGCAAGATGTGACTGGTGTGTCCCTTTTCTGGATTAAGAGATTTAAGAGACTGATGTACCTGCTGTGCATGTTTAGTAATGCACCGTGTCTTGGGTACACACTGTTGTACAATAGTGCTGAACAAACAGAAAATGAAAAAATAATACATGGCTGGTGGTATCTCCAGTAAAAATAGATAAAGATGGATTCCATCTTTCCAGCTGATGACACAAAATGCATTTCACTCTACCCTTCCTGTTGTACCTTTGCACACATCGAGTTCTGTTGTCTCAAAAAAATCCGTAACTGGAATGTATGTATTTTGAATGGAATCCTGAATACACTCAACTGAAAATAGAAAGATCAGGATCATCTTTTTCCTACTTCTAACTATAAGCATAACTAAGTTGTTATGTGTGAAGATAAACTAAAAATAAAATGTGACCGGTGAAAGGCATTTAGAAAACATTCTTCCATGCTGACTATAACACAACTTTTTTCCACATAACTCATTATTATGCTGGAAGCTTGTTGCTATAGAACAGAAACTGACACCGTGAAAACTGTAAAAATGGAGGCAGATATGAGATATGAAAATGAGTATCTAGATTAATGTATGGACGTGATTAAACAAGCCCTCAGGAGTTGCAGAAGCAGTAAATACAACCCTTCCCTAAGCTCTGTGCGAGGTTCCTAACTTGCTGCAAAATAGAGGACAGCCAAGATGCACTGCAGGTGTTTTGCAAATATGCACCAGCATAAATGTTTACCTTTACCAAATACGCTCATTTCTAGTTATCAGATGTCTGAAGTAAGGTGCATTTTTCTGATTTTCTTCTTGAAATGACACGTGTGGGGTCTGTATACCTAATCCGCCTATTACATTTTATTGTCCCTATAACAATCCAGTGTGATTTGCTAAAAAGGGACAAGGACTGCGACACAATTCAGCACACCCATTCTCAAACCTTTCTCAGCATTCAGTAAATACACAAAAACAGAAATAGGAAAACTGAGCGTGTATTAAGGAAATGTAAAGAATATGAATTTTTCAGAACCACCCTAAGCAGTCATTCTCTGCTTAGTATACAAAAACTAAGCATGGCACCATTAGGTACTAGTATCTTACCTGTTCTGTATTAAAGCAATGACTTGAGAATACGTCTTCCCAATAACACTTTCTCCATTGACTTTTATAATTCTGTCACCTGTAAAGAGAAAAGTTACACCTTAATTTGTCTAGATATTCGTTTGATCATTTCTATTTTGGACTTCTGTACCTCATAATACTCAAGATACCCAATATATTCAAGGTTAGTCTTCTTTAAAAATAAAAAATGAAGGAAATAAAAATGCACAGTACAGCTACTGGTAACCCTATACAGGATGCTAAGTTTCTACTTTTTGCTCTGAACATTTTCAGATGTAGTACCTTATTCTAAGCTTCCAAATAAATCACCTAGTAACTATTAGAAAGAAAACCAAAAGCAAGTGGTGAGCG
This sequence comes from Ceryle rudis, assembly GCA_033439905.1. Classification (NCBI taxonomy): domain Eukaryota; kingdom Metazoa; phylum Chordata; class Aves; order Coraciiformes; family Cerylidae; genus Ceryle; species Ceryle rudis. The sequence continues at coordinate 9,416 of JAAGNO010006039.1, read as the reverse complement.
AGTGTCTGGTGCAGCTTAGTGTCCCATCTTGAGAATAAAGCTTCTGATATATGGTAACATGTACTGACAACACCGCCCAATTCTTAAGCAAATTATAAGTAGACATTTAATTCCAGCACTTAACCTCAAAACAAAACCCAACTTGAACTCAGCACACTGCCAGGTGTAGCTGCATACATCTCCTTTAATAGCAGCAAATACTGCAATTTTGTACTTCTTCCTTCTGGGAAATAAAGGACAAATATTTTGAAAAGCTCGTTTCCTTCATCCTTAGAATCATTTGGGTTGTTTCCAAGACGCTACGGTCTCTTCAATGCATCCTAGACAGTGTGATGGGTTCTTATCCATATGGATCAATCTTTAGACCTAATGTCACTTTTATCAGATTTCTCCAAATAGTTTGTTGCACTTCCCTCACTAAGAGCTTCAGATACGCTCACAAATTAAGTGGAAATGATAGATCTTGTAAAACTATTTTCATCCCATTCCTTGACCAAAAAAGGTATTTCTGTCAGCACCGACCAGAAGAGCACAAAGGTATCCTGAATTTATTAACAAGGATAAATGGTGTAAAGGATTACAGACAGGGAGCTTTGGAAAGCTGTTGGAGAAAGAAGAACTGAAAGAGAGGATCCATGCAAAAGTGAGAAAAAGAGAATGGCTTTTTCAACACTGCTGACCTTTTTGTGTTTATTGCCTGGTCAAATCCAAGTAAGGAAAAAGCTGTTCATTGAACACTCAGCCTGACCTGGTGGCAACAGCACCTGAGCTGCATGTGCTCTGTGGAGGTTCCCTATACAGGCCTCAGGGACAGCCAAACCACATGGATCTTCTAACTGTTTTTAACTTAGTCTGCATACAAGACGTAACATGCAAATAAATTTTCAACTTCATAGAAGTTTACATACGCCCTTTTATCAGCTGGTTACTGCCCTTTTCCTCATCTGACAGAACTCTGAGACTTGTCTCTTGCTTCCTAAGAGATGGAAAAGGTCGGTGGCAAACATTTAGTGATTGCTAGCAATCCCCATGACTGGAAGGCATCTGTGATGGATGGCAAACCCCATCCCACTATGACACAAACAACACCTTATGTAAGTAGGCTGAGAAACTGGACTTTAATGAAAACAAAGTTAATTTGTAAATACTCAGTACTGCACTCAAATGCAGATTTTCACAAAGATAAGGAAAAAAATATGCTATAGTTTGGCCAAAATTTAGTCTTATTTACAAGCTCTGAACCGTGTCCTGCTAGGTTGTATGGCAAGACTTCCTAAAAAAACCCCAAACAACAGACTTCCTTCCCTGGAAGTTAAAAACAGCTTCTTCCAGGCTGACTCAGAACTAAAGACCTATATCTGTGGGCAAGTTCATATTCCCACTAAAACCTGTAATTAGAAATATCTTGAAAGGTAGGTCATATCATCTTGTCTGTTTCTTTGGAAAAAAACACTGCACAAGAATAGATTAGATTACCCACACCAGTGAATCAAATCTACTTGACGCACGCATGCAATGAACCTGCCAAAAAATTCAGGTGGGACACAGTGCAGAACCAGTAACATGAAAGAATTCGGCACAGGCAACTCTGCAAATGCAACAGATTAGCTTCAGGTACATATAAAGGGGAAGAAGGCCAGTGCCTGTAGTGTGAAAAAGGATGTAGAACATGAAGGCTTTTTCCAATAGCGCTCTCAACCTCGTGGCCTACTAAACACCTTTGATCAAACTAGAAATTCATCTGAATGCACTTAAACCACCTCCTTTTCCAAACACATTTTAGTTCTTTATATTCTTGCATATACATTAATGACAGCATGAAGATAAAGATGTGGGAAAACGTGATCTGTTTTGGCTGTCTGTATTTCAATATTTGTAATATCTCTGAGTTCTAAACATAAATATGTTCTTTTTTAATTAAATGTCTCAGATGTTAAATATGGGAAGTATGCTCTTTCTAACTAATAATTTTACATGAGTGTTTAAAACCACTCAGAATGAATAGCTTTACATGCAAGATATTGTAACCAAGTCCTCATATTTGGAAGAGTATTCCAAGCATTCTGGTGAGTAGTAGCCAGGTAATCTGAAACAGAGCTTATTGATTCTGATTAATGAAGCTTGTGCTGAAACTTTTCAAAGGATCCTGCAGCTATGAAATAAGAACTGATAAACAGCACTACCCAAACTCCTATTACATTCTCAAGTAAAAAAAAAAAAAAGTAATCCAGATTCTGTTGATTCTACAAAATAAGAAATGTCTACAGTGTCTGTATCGGAGGTTAAGCAATCTACCTGGCTGGTAATTCCCCAAGTGTTTTATAATGTAATTTCAAGATAGAGATATAGTAATATAGTTTACCCAAATTTTTAAACAAGAAATTGTGGCATGACCTAATTAGATATAAATGCTATAAGCAGTTTAACAAGAATATTCTAGTAATTTTAAAATGCATTTTCTAACTTATTTTCTGTTCTTTATTCTGGGCTCCTAAGAATCTCTTCCGTGCCTAAAAATACCACAGATTTCATCACTTTCAATCTGGCGAACACTGAACAGAGTACAAATTAACATGGCTCCTCTGTACAACTTCAACATATGCTGCATTTTATCAAGCCAAAACATTTCTTTATATAATAGCATTAAAATAATACCTAAGTAGCCCTTTCCTGAATAATTACTAAAGGAAGAATTAAAGCAAAATGCCTTCTTGCTGTAAAAGTAGGATCTAGTATTGGTTTTAAGTTGCTGACCATCCTAGAATCTTTGTATTTCCTTAGGAAGAAACATACAAAAACTGTTCAATTCCAGTCAGACGCACCTACATAACTGCTTTCCAGAGAAAATACTACCATCCTATTATCAACACAAACACAATCCTTTCATACATCCAACACACTTTTTAAGAGCAGAAACCTGTGTTTGTAGTGGATTCCATCTACAGAACTTACTTTTTTATCCCTTGTAAGACAGAAGTCTTTTTTTTCCTCCTTCCTCCCCCCCTTTGACACAGAGGTGTGACAGAGTACCTGGCACTTCATAGAACCCATGTTTTCTGCTTTCCACTTTCATTAAATAAAAAACTGAACAAAATTTGGTAAGAAGAGACATACTCGGCTTGTTCCCATTTAATTTAAAGAAGACAAAATAATTTAATTTAAAGGACAAAAACCTGAATGTTTTGAGGTTATCAATTTGTCAAAAAGGAAAAGAAATAGAAATAGGAGCTCAGAGGTGTCATTTTCCTCCCTTTCTCCTCACATATTTTATCATGTACTTGTTCTAAGTTTTTTAAAGATAATAAACCAAAAAGATCGAGGCTTAGTGTATTTTATAGAGCACTTCCTAAGAGACCCCATCAGTGCCCTCGAGATGAAAAAGCACTGAAGGGCAATTTAAAAGAGAGGTTTCAAACTTCTGAAGGAAAGAACAAGGTCTAACTGGAAGATAGAATTCTACACAGAAGCTTAAATCGTATCTATTTTCCTTCATGTACACGAATGTGCTGTTGGCGTTATAGAAGAACAGTACCTGTGCACAGTCCAGCTTCAAAAGCAGGTCCTCCCTCTTTAACTTGCTTAACAAATATGGTATCCATCGGCTCCAATCTATTTCTTTGTTTTCCTGAGAAAGAAAGAGTATTTCTTATGAGTGTTTAATTATACTGCATTGCAATGTTTTTACTTTGTTATTTTGAATGCAATCCTGCCATCGTTACATTAAATACTCAAGTTCAATTTCAGGCGAGGGAAAGAAGAGAGATGACAAGTCTTCAAGAGAGCATTTTGTGTGGCTACACTGAAGATCTTTTAGGTGTCTGGGGAAAAAAGAATGGGGAGGGGGGCAGGGAGAGAGAAATATTTCAAACTGCATTGCTAATGTGTCCCAGTAAGCAGTAGTTTTTGGGTTCATTTCATCATTTCATCGCTACATCATCTTCATGCTGATGCCTGCACTGCACAGTAAAAATTATCCCTTCCTCTTCTAGATTGCTATCTGGCAAAGGATATAAAGTCAGACAAACCGAGTAAGAACTAGTAGTGCAAACTGAAAAACAGAATCTTTAAATCTTCCCTAAGAAGAAAAAAACCGTAACATTGATTTTTCAGTCATCATGGAACTCAAACACTGATTTTATAACTGTTTTCCAAATGCTCCAAAATGAAGTCAAAAGTTTTCTTGAAGATTTAACAAAATTCAAGAAGCAATGTGTAATTCAAATTCAATTATGTCTGCGCAAGCTGTTTGTATCCATTTATACACAACACAGAAGTTAATCTACAGCACTTAGGAACCAGAACACCTGTGTCTTCTTGCCTTACCAAAACAATTTCTGTGCTTCCAAAAACACAGGTACCTTGTGATTTTACATGCATGCCACCAAATCTAAGTAATTCTTAGTTGAAGTAGCCACTGCTTCCGAATATTGAGGCAAAGGGAATGCAGTATAAAACCCAACCAACCAACAACCCCACACCACCAAGCAAACCTCCCCTGTCCCCCAAACCAAACAAAAACCCCCAAACAAACAAAAACCTCCACCACAGTTATTCTGCAGCCTAAATACAGTGATGCTGTCCTGACCTGCATCTGCTTGTAGCCAGAATAACCCACTTACAGCTTCTGCACAGCTTCACTTGACTAATTTATGCCACTGAACTAAAATAAATATATAAAAACCTGGAAAGCAAAACACCCATACAAAGAAAAGAAAAAAAAAAAAACAAACAAAAAAACAAAACAAACCACAACTCCAAAAGAACCCCAGAAAAAAACAAACAAACAAAAAAAAAAAAAAACCAAAACCCAAAACCAAACAACAAAACAAACACCCCAACGTAAAATTTGAAGTTTTATTTCCAGTCTGCCAGAAAAATGCACTGAACTGAATTTGTTCTAGTGTTACTGGTCTCTCCTGACAACCCTTGTCCTACACGGTGCAGAACATGAGCTTTCACAAAAACGGTGTCAGAACCTCAGAGGCAACAGCCAGACAAACTTTTATGGTGCCAGTGCTGGCTTTAACAGCTTCGGTCCCTCCCAACTCCTATCACCAGTTACTACCCCGTACCACACTCTCAGCAGGGGAAATGTCACCCTGTGGAAGCTACATGATGAGCCAGCCTGGGGCACTGATGTGGATTGAAAATAAACCGAGTCTGGGTTCCAGTTTACCAGGAAACCCTGGCATAATGGAGAGGGTGGTATAAACTTCAGAAAAAGAATGAACAGGAGGAGAGAATAAAGGGATTCCTTAAAACTGGCACTGCTCATAAAAGAAATGTTCCTTGAAACTGGAGTGGAGTATTAGGTTCTAATTGCTTCTTCAGTGACTAATCTTTGACTTAGGCATAAATGGCACTGCTTTTGGAAGTACTTCCACTACAGCTTTAAATATCCCATC